>RJWT010000228.1:0-48434 GCA_004365215.1 Cuniculus paca | reverse complement strand
TTGATTGGTTTTATTTTGTTTTATTTTGTTCAATTTTTATTACATCTGATAGTATGGGCAGCAATTTTGAAGACAACAAGAGGCATTATGGTAGCCATTGTTGATTTCCTATTATCCTATTTTGAAGTTCTGTATCACTTTCACTGTTTTGTTTTGATTGACTTTATTCTGTTTTATTTTGTTTGGCTTTATTATCTAGAAAAGAAGAGAAAGGAAAAGAAAACAAAAGAAAACGAATATGTTTTACTAACAGCAGTAGTTTTCAATTCTACTGACTGGTGGTCAGTACTCTTTTGAGGGAAGTTAATGAAAACTATAAAAACTTATAAGCTTAAAGAAACCTAAATACATATTTGTACCAACACGTTTTGGCTCCACGATCAAAGGTTTCTGTATTCCTTGAATCCCATCACTTGGAGATCCCAGTTGCTACCTCCCCAGACTCCTGCAAACAGTGTTTCAGTGGATTGGAGATGGAGGAGGACGGAGGTGGTCAGAGTCGCTCCGTGGTCTCTTGGAAGAAAAAGGCTTTTTATTTGGAACTGACATAATCAAAAACTCTCAAGAGATTATCAAATTTACCTTAGAGGACCTGATGCTTTTCTCATGTCAGTGCCCTTTAATGGGTCTGTTGTTTTGCTTTTCTGAAAATAAAACAGCTTTTGGGATCAAAGTTATACCCTCTGCCAACTGCAGCCTAAGTAATATATGTAATTGCTATTCTTAATCTTTGGCTTTTGATTTCTTATGACCAAAGATGACGCTGAGAATATTAGAAGGGCCAAACATTGATAAATTATGATTCATTTTACTTTATGAAAAACAAAACTTCATAACAAAATAGTAAGAGAATATTATCTTCAAAGTAGCTGCTCAGAGAACAAGACAGAGTCAAAAAAGATTCTCTTATGAAGAAAGAACAGATATGACCACAAAACCTTCTTTTCAATGAGCTAAGAGAAAGTAATAGTACAAAAGAAACAAATTAGCATATATATCAAAACGTTTTTGAAACAACAAAATAGGAAATTAGGGAAACTGAACTTCTCACTTCCTATTTATCTATTTTCCTTTTTGCTCCTTATTCGGACATATACACTTTG
Organism: Cuniculus paca; assembly: GCA_004365215.1. Classification (NCBI taxonomy): domain Eukaryota; kingdom Metazoa; phylum Chordata; class Mammalia; order Rodentia; family Cuniculidae; genus Cuniculus; species Cuniculus paca. Next base: position 47,331 of record RJWT010000228.1, on the reverse strand, counting down.
AGTTTCTCATTTAAGAGAAACTATACAATATATATGCTTTCATGTCTGACATATTTCAGTTGACATTATGGTCTCAAGTCTCATCCATTTGCCTATGAATTCCACAAGTTTATCTTTCTTTGTGACACTGTAGTACTCCATTGTGTTTAAATACAACATTTTCCTTATCCTTTAATGTTAGTAGACATATCTGCTATTTCCACGATCTAGCTGTTATGAATCATGTTGCTATAAACATGTGTATTCCTTACTATGATAAATTTAACTGTTTTGGGAAGATACTTAGAAGAGGGAAAGCTAGGTCAAACAACTAAAAGAGTAAAGAAACAATTTGCAGAATGGTAAACTACAAGTGGAATGTACTTTGATCCTCTTTATTCTTAAATGCAAGCTGACAATTCTAAGTAGAAACACACCCAATGTATAATTCCTAATGACACAAACTCAGGAGCTACCAAAGCAAAACAACATGCTAATACCCTACATCCATAATAGTCTTTGGATTTTATTAGACTGTAAGCTCCTGAGGGTAGGGATCATGTCTTTTTAAAAAATATCTCCACCTGCCTTTACTACCTAAGATAGTAACTATCTCAAAGTGTGTGGGTGGTAAATGCTCAAAGGAACAAAAGAAAAAGTATAAAAATAGTTCACTGAAATGTTGCTTTTACCTTCACCAAAGTGTTTTGAGCCTCCAAACAGTACTAATATTGATTGTCTTGGAGACAGCTTCCTAGGGGATTAGTCCCTTCATTTTGTGGTGCTTGCAGAAATTATGTACCTTCATTAATATTAAATATAGGCATATGTAATTATTGATGAAAATATGCAAACATAAATAACTTGTACTCAAAGCCTCTTCGTTGTTCTATCTTTGGTGATAACACCAAGGAGAATGCTCTCACAAATATCCTTTTTGTCATTGGATAATCACTCATTCTACAGTGGGGCCAGACATAAGAACCTAATACTAGGTCGCACTTTGGGGAAAAAGCATCACTGCCACCTTCCAATGTATGAGGGACCCGTCAAACAGTGGTATCAGAGCACTGAGGGAAGAATTCCTGTAGAGAACAGCATGAGCCTGCTGAGCCCTAAAAATAACCAGAGATATTTATTAAAAAAACAAATTTTAGCCATATAAGTAGTAAAAATAATCTTAGAGAAAACGTGTTGGTCTTCATCCTAGGATAATATTGAGTTTCTATGGATATTTGTGAGTTGGCAAGGGAAGGTACGAGGAGTGCCAGTTATTTTTATATAGCCGTGCCTACAATAGCACCAAGCCATTTATCAGATGCAGTATAATAACAAAATCATTTGACTACCTGGAGTTTCAGGATTTTTTTCAGCATTTCAAAACAAATGATTTTGGAGAATGTATGATGAAATAATGCTAATTTTCCAGTATATCACATACACACATGCATGCACATGCACATCATATATTACAATTTTAAATTCTCAATGTAAAACTATCTTCTGAAACTATTTGATAGTCAAATCAGTAAAACCAAAAGTCTGACAGTAAAAGTTGCATGTCACTCATTGCTGCATACTTCTCATCTCCCTGATGGTTCTGGTCACAGGTAACCTTCTGCACAGAGTTGTTGCCATGGCCACATAAACACTGGAGATCTGTTTCTGGGATTATGCCTTGCATTTATGGAATTAAATGCATTCTATGCTTATATTGTCTTATTCCATTTATTTTGTGATGAGTTTCATGCATCTATAAGACTGTATTCTAGGTTAGGAGTCCAATATATGAACACAAGAAAACAGAATCAAAAGTGCCTCATAGGAAGAAATCTTCAATTGTATCTATTATTCCTATTTTAATTTAAATGAGTTTATTTCTGACACACTATTATCGATAATAAAAATTGCATGATTTTGAAAGAATAATGCAGATACTTTTTTGTGATATACCTTTTGTGGAGGAAATACTTTTATTGTCAAGCACGTCATGGAAGAAGAAGAAAGGAAATGGAAAAGCTCAGACTCAAGACAAAGAGGGTGTGAGTTAGTCATCACTATGAATTCACACTGGTTCACACTCTTGTGATGTTCCCAAGAAAACATGGACCTGCACACACACAAATTACTTGGATACATTGGCAACCTTCTCTCTCTCTCAAATCTGAGAGACAGTTTCTACTCCGATAGTTGATCGTCAAAGGTCATCTCCTACTTACTCATCATTTCAAGTTAACAATAGTTCTGGAGTTGAAGCTGTACTACCAGTAACATGCATAATTCTATGCAGGAGGAATTGTGTGAAAGATGATATCATTAGGTAGAAGTGAGATTAGGGTCAGCACCATCACACTGTCAGGAAGCAATGGAGCAATTTTAAAGTAAAAGCCATGTCACAATGTAAGAAGGTACACTAAGAGAGAAGGGCTCAGGGAGACTGAGTTTCAGTCTGAAATGCGTCAGTTTGTGTGTGAATTTCAAACAGTCCCCTACCATTTCTGAGCCTCAATTTGCCATATGGACAAGCCAAGGAAGTGGAATTGGTTATCTGCTAAGACTCATTCCAGTTCTAGTTTTCCCATTCTTTTGGGAGCCTATATGAGGGACAGGCAAAGTGAGTATTTCTCACAGATTCTTAATTCAACTGAAGTTTATTTCAACAGGAAGGGCCTTCTCACCAAAGAGTCATTTATGCTTCTGCAGAAAAAGATGCTGCAGGATGGACTAATATATTCTTTAATACGAACTGCTTCCCTCATGCTACTGGTTATGATGCTTGGGAGACTCCTAACAAACTACAGTTTGAAAAAGCAAAATATAAATATTATCTGGAAAAATAAACACATTTGACAAATGTCTTTCATAACTTTTGAACAACTTTTAAATATTGTTGACATTTTTACCCTAATAAATTTCTGAATGTCCACATGAAACTACATGGATGTCTATAACGGATTTACGCATAATGAACAAAACTTGGCATAAGTGTCTGTAAATGAATTGTGGTGCATCCAGACAATGGAATATTGTTCTGAGAGGAAGAGAAATCAGCTACCAAGTCATGAAAAGGCATGGAGGAAACGTAAATGCATATTTCAAAGTGAAAAGAGCCAGTCTAAAAAGGCTACATCCTGTGTGATTCCAACTACATGTCATTTTAGAAAAGACAAAATTATGGAGACAGTTAGAAGGTCAGTGACGGGCAGGGGTCCTATAGGAGAGAGGAATGAATAGGCAGAGCATGGAAGATTTTTAGCATGGTGATTATACCCTGTGTGATACTCTAATCAAGGGATGAGCTACACCAGAAGTAATCCCCAATTAAAATACAGACTACAGGTGAGACTGATGTGCAAATGTTGGTTCATCAGTTGTGACAAATGCCCCACTCTGGTGGGGGATGCTGATCATAGAGGAGGCTATGCATGTGTGGAGTTGGTGGTACAAGGGATATCTCTGTACTTTCTACTCAGTTCTGTTGTGAACCTAAAACCACACCAAAAAATAAACTTTAGTTAAAAAAAACACCATTTCTGAGAACCCCAAAGACTTTTGCTTATGTAGGATACATACATAGTGTTAAATATAAAATCCGATCAAGCTGGACAAACGGCAAATGTTTACTGCACGTACTAAAGAACAACTCAGAAACCAGGAGACTTGACTCAAGGTGGTTGGAACCCCAACAGGCAACAGGTACAGCACAGTTAATAAACCACAGCAGAGGAAGTATTTTGACCTTTTTCAAGATGAGCTGTTATTCATTATTATTGTTACTCATTATTATTCTTTTTAAGGAAAACAGATGTTTCAGCTGAGTCTATATATCCAAGTGTTTATAGTCGTTGAAACACGCTGACAAGGATATAAAGTTTAGATTTTATGTTTTGTTTATGATTGGAGCTAGCATTTCAGGGAAACCAGGATGCCTTAAATTTTGTATATGTAGCTACTGATAACTGGCCTTCATCTATGCCATGATTTGGACCTTAAATGTTTCTCAAAGGTCCATACACTATGGGCTTGGTCACCAGCCTATGGAACTATTAGGAACACAGAGTTAAGTCATTGCGGGATGTGTCCTTGTGGGAGAACTTGAGTCCCCGTACCCTTCTCATCTCTCTCTTGACTTCCTGGTAGCCATGAAGTGAGCAACTTTGCTCCATGAGACCTTTGACCATGATATTCTGTCTCCCTACGTGCCCAGAGCAACTGAGTCGACTAACCATGGACTGGAACTTCTGAAGCCATGAGCCAAAATGAATCTTTTTTCCTTTTAAGTTGATTTCTCACAGGTTAGTCAGTTTTCTGTGACAGAATGCTGACCAACACGAAGTATATTCTGTGGCATCCATTTCGATTTTTCTTTAGTAATATGTACTCTGTCAGAAACTTAAACTAGGAAAACTTTAATTTCTTAATGTTTAGAACATAGTATCAAGGCTGTTCAATTAACATAAGCAATATGTTTTATGAAATGTAACTATGTACCCTAAGAAGGGTAGTATTATTTATATTTTGTAGCTGTCCATAAAGATAATATTTGGACTCTCATACATACTGTGATCTTCAATCTGTTTTAATGTGTTGTTTTGGTTGAAGTATATGAGGATAATTTGATCTTTCACAGATATAGCTAGAAAGTGGTATTTTAATAATCTTTTCAGATAACTGGGGATTATTTTTACTACCACACCCAAACTCTCCAAGATATATTTTTAAAAATGTTAGCTGTAATATGGAATCTGAAATCATATCAAAAGCTCCTTGGATTCTGATACATTAAATAATTCCCTACTTTTTACCTTGAATAAATCTTTTCCCATGCTTTATTTTATTACATCATCCACTGATTCTTTTTAAAAATTTGTTTGCCAAATTAAGGTCTTCCTAATTCGACACATAGTATCAGAAAACTGTATTCACTGATATCATCTTCAGTAATTAAATATCTGTTTTTCATAATCCCCAGCAGCCTTCTGCTCAAATCTCAATAAATCAAATTGGGGAACAAGGTCACCCCTTACTACACACAACTAATGTGAGGTGGGAAAGAAATGATGGACCTGGATCTTCCAGAGTATTACATGAAAAACAAAATTAAAAAAAGGCATGAAAGTGTATGGAGCATATGGTCACACATATACTTTAAAAACCAAGCAAAAACACTTGTATGTGGAAATAGACTAGAGAAGGAAGCAGGCCAAAGTTTGAAATTCTTCTTAGGTTTTTAGAGCTATATAAAATTCACTATACTTTTATTCTTAGTTGTTTCTATGTTGTGTACCCAGACTTCTAGAGGATTCCTAATGACAAAGATAAAATACTGCCCCTCCTCTATCTAATGAGATGTGTTCCACTTAATTCTATCAAGTAAACTAGAAAAGTGTATGCAATAGTAGTTGCTTTTTTCTGTAGCTAACAAGCAATTAAACATATGTTTAGCTTGATATTATTAACGTGTTATATGACATTCTGAACACCTTCACTACTACACATGGTGTAATGAACATTGCTAATAAAACAAACCAACTTTCTCTATTGTAAGTATATATTATGGATGCATGTCTGAAACACAGTATACATGGTAACTATTAGAAGTATTATCTAATCATCTCTCATCTCTTTCTTTAACTCACATATCCTTAGCCAAACATTTACCATCCGAGAATATTTATTTCAACATTGGATCAAGATTACAATGCTAAAATAATTGTTTCAATTTATAGAATTTGAACATTCAGTGCTTCATGCATACTTCTTATTGGCGAAAATATTGATAGTAAAATAATTCTAATGATCCATTTTCTGCTTCTATGACTGGTGCAAGAAGCGAAAGAGACCTGAGTTAAAAATGATGCATGTGTTATAAACAAAGAAATGCACCCATTTTACCAGCCGTTAAACATTAGATACTAAGCGACCTTCATCCTGAGTAAAGATTGAGCGCTTAGCTCTACCAAATCTGTTACTAACACCAGTCGGCTATTTGTATGATAGATCATGATTATGGAATAAATATCTAAATACTCATGATGAGCGGTTTGCCTCAGGAAAAGGACTGATGGCTGCCAGTCTCATTTTGGTATACCATTGGTTCCCCTCTGGGTTCTTACTTCTAATCTAGTCTTGGATTGGTACTTTTTGAAAAAGAAGAAAAGACTGACAGTTAACTGTACATTTTTTAAGCTGACATCTTCATTTTGTGATAACTGGCGATCTACCTTCAGTTGGAAGAGAAATATAAAAAGGTTCCATGCGCTTTTCATCCAGTTATCCTCAAGAGTGAAGTTATAGTGACAGAAAAAGATTGAAACAATTCAGTGTCACAAGTAGCCTATCGGTATTGAGGTAATTAAGTGCTAACCAATTCCAGCACCACAGGGATCATCAAGTTGTTAACAGCTGGGCGGACCTTCCTCCCACCCCTGCTGTCCGTAAGCCCTGCAACTGCACACTGGCTCTCCCTTTCTGCAGCTTTACATCTCAGAACTGACACTGAAGTGGCATCGGGGGGGCACCCTTTTGAGATTGGCTCTGTTCACTCAGCATTATCTCTGATGATTCATCGACTTTGTCACTTGTACCAATCGTTCTTTTGTTTTGATTCCTGAGCCATTTTCCAAGTCATGGATGAACCACTTTAACCCTTCAGCTGCTGAATGGCATCTGGATTAGTTCTAGTTGTCAGCTATTATAAAGTTACTGTAATATTTGCATCAGAATTTGCACTGAGTGTTAGTTCCCATCAGTGCCCAGGAACCCAGGTTCCTTACGCAGCCTCTGATGACTTTCTTGTTGGTGGGAGGGGTCCTTGGCTGCTAGGCGGGAAGGGGAGCTCCACCTTCCAGAGTTTCCACTGGAAACCGAGTAACTGGGACCCGTGAGGGGTCTTGCCCTCGCTCCCACATGGCCTGCACTAGCGACTCTATTCTTGCCACAACTGCCAACTCTCCTAACCCAGTGTGGCCTCTGCTAACAGTCAGGGAGACTCCTCACCCCCTGGGGAATAAACTCAGCTTTCTGTGACACTCCCTGAAAGGTAGGGTGAGTGCTTTGTTATGGGCTGGCTTGGTTGCAAGGCTCAGCTCTCCCCTGGCCTTTGTGGGTGTGGGTGAGTTCACCTTGCTTTCTGTGGTGGTTGGTTGGAGTAGAGCTGTTCTTACCCAAAGTTTTAGATCTTGCTGGGCTTTGGTCCTTCAGTGCGAGAGACCTGGATGGGGGGACGGGGGAGTCAATTCATTTTCCTGTCTATGCCAGTTGCTGCACTTACATTGGTGGCTTCTTCAGCTCCAATCTGAGATATATACAAGGCAGAAAAAAACCTGAGAAATTCAATACAACATTGTTCCTTGGGTCCAAAGATCCCTCACTTGTCTACTTTCAGTTTCATGCTTGTCTTACATGCAAACGTCCAAGTCTAGATTTACCTAATGGGAAGAACCAGCAAGAATGCACCCACTCCATGTTTCTGGAAGCAGGAGTCCAACTCCACATTTTTTGAGCAATGAAACCCAGCTTCCCATAAGCCTGGCACTCAGGTGCCCTAATTTGCATCCTATATTAGGTTTCATCATTGCTATACTGAGGAGGAGCCTTTGCTTACTTTAAAAATAATTCCTAATTCCTAATTTTAGATTTTCATTTGCTTTTATCTTTTGGTGGATTGATTGCTTGACTGGTTTTCTGAGCCTCGTTCAGAAACGCTCTGGATGTTGCTCTTCTCTGCATTGAAGCAAATTTTACGGATGTGTCAGAGCCAGCAAAATTGCACCACCTCCTCCAGCTTTGGGTGAGAGCCGTGCCAATTCCTCGAGACTCTCACAGCACTTCTTGTGGAGCTGTCCCATTACATGTACTATTAGCTAACGATTTCACGCTGTCTGGTGTGCTATGTAGTGATTTCCCCATCACCTCTTTGACCCCAAAGGTAGAGATTCTACTTTATGGATTTTGTAACATTCAGTATTTTATTTAAAAAATCATATTAAATCCCTGTTTGCCTTCATATAAAAGGTGAAAGTATTTTGTGAACTATGTTGCAAATAACCTTCTGAATATATAGAATCTTCATAAAAATACAACTTGAGTAACCAGGATAAGATTAATCTCGTGCCCAGAACTTCCTAGTATCTAAAGACTTTAAAAGTCACTGTCTTTTAGTTAATGAGTGTATTTTATAGATTAGAATCTGAAGCTTTACATAAAATTAGTTAGAAAGTAAAAGAATCAGGCATTGGGAATAGGCTTTAGTTACACTAACTATGTCATATCAATTTACCTAGGCCCTTAAGTAGTAATTGAAACACAGAATAAAAACCTCTTAAAGCATATTGTTAGCTTCTACATAAATAAAATTCTTGGTAATAATTCTGTAATTATTAAGCTGACCTTAAGGCATAATTGCTACTTTGAGTATCTGATGATTTACTCATATTATTTAAAATTTTACGTTGCCAAACTGTTCAATTTTGAGCAGCCTTCCAGGTTGTAAAAATAAAGGAAAATTTAAGGATTACTTACTGTTAGCCAGTAGAAAATATGGGCAATTTAGAATGGAAACCAGATTATAAAGCTGGATCTCTTCTTTTGATGAGAGTTTTTAGAGGGGAAAGAAAAGACAACTTGAAGTACAGAAGTTTGTAAAATCACAAACATAAATTCAACTTTCATTCTTAATTTGCATTACCTTCAAACATTGGTTACTTTTCTGGAAAGTTATGTTTGTTACAGCAAACACTCCCTAAGTCATATTTTCTTTTGAAAGTTTTAATTTCCCAGGCTTAGCTCTGCCAACAGCAACAGATGTCCCCAAATTATTGAAGTCTTTTCAAATAAATACATTTTGGACATCTGTCATATACTGCTTAAGTTTGGAAGGAGTCAAAAAGGAAAATTTAGGGCAGTGCTTAACAATAACAATAAGAGCTCCTTATAAATCCATAGCGTTTTACAATTAACAAAAGTCAACTATGTATTATTTCATGTAATATGCCTTGCAAAAAACTGTGGAAGTTAATCATTATGCTTGTCATTTTCTAAACAGCAGCATTCACTTTGCAAATCACTTTCTTGGCTCTGTGGATTTCCTGTGTGCTCTTGTTTCTTCTTTCATCTCTTTATGTACCCGTGAATTCTTATGTACCTATGAATCCTTATGATATCTGTACATCGATTGTGGGCAAACATATTAAAAGAAGCCACACAATCAATCTCCATTTCACAAAGTGTTTTCCCTGCTCAGTAATAAATGTGTGATTAATTACCCACAGTGCTCCTGCTCCTGGTGTCTCCTGACGCCTCAGTGAGAAAGGATAACCAGCCATGAGCCACCCCATTTCCTGGTCCTGTACCACATAGGCAGCCACCTCTTTAGCATCTAAAGTCCATTCCTGTTTTGTCCACAGTCACCAAAATTAGAATCTAAGTGAACATTAATTTTTTGTGTGTTCAACAAACGGATGGGAAGTAAACAGAAAGCTAGAGTCTGATTTTAAATCTCCTTCATGTAAATTTTAGAATCTTTTCATGCATCCTCAGGAAGGTGCACTGTGCAGACTACAGCGAACTTCATCACTGCAGAACTTTACCCTAATCTGCCTTTTCCTTTCCTTCCTGAGCACGCTGCTAGATGACATTTCCCGGCTTGACTCGCACTGGGTGACAGCCTAGAATGCTGAGGATTCTGCAGTGACCTTGAGAGCCACACTGAGGAGGACAGTGTCCAGCACTGGGGTTGGAATGCCTATGAAGAAAGGCTATCCCAGCAATTTGTTCACCTCCCCTACGCTGCTACCACCAGAACAAGGAATGCTTGCGTTGCATTAGAATAGTGACATATTTTACATTTGCTTCTTACAGTCAAGGATGGATTCAGATTCTGTCAATAGTAACCTGAAAGGGAAATCCTTTTGGTAATAATTTAAAAAAAAAACACAAACTACAAACACAGCATCCATGTAAGTGAGCTTATATTAGAATCGGATTTCTTAAATTCCAAGAAATTAAAGAAGGCTTAGAGATGTAAGGCATTTGCTTGTAAGAAATCTTTCAGGCAATTTCCAGGCTGCACTCTGTCTTACCTTACCATCTAAAACACCTTCAAACTACAGGCAACTCAGAGAGCTCACAGATGCTGGACAAAAGAGGAGCCTGGAGCTTAAGGCTCCTCAGCCGCATGGCTAACGTGAGCTTGGTTATATCAATCAGCTTATCCTACTAGGTCAACGCAAGTACTATTCATGTCTTCAGAAAGGCTAAGTGACGCGCACAGTGACTAGAAAGCAAAACCCGGTGCTCACGCAAGTCAGCAATGCCCTCTTACGATAAGGGGAGACAATGGTTTGACTGGCTTGAGCTTCACTGCACAGATGAAGCAATTTTCCAAATCTTTCTGGACGTTTCAGTAAAAGATATTTCTTAAAAACATGGTTTACCCAGGGCACTGCTAATTCTCTTGTCATCTGTAGCATCCCTTACGTTTTCACACCGTTTCACACCAAAGACAGTCACATCCCGTACTTTTTCCTTGAGAAAATACCTGAGAAATAATTTTATGCTTTTAAACTTGCACTACCACACATCACAGATGGCATTTTAAAATATTCCTAGGTGCCAAGTCTGTCAATTGTCTACAGAGTCTTTTACATGTCCTATTCTTATGTTTTGAAAAGTGTTCAGTAATTGTCAGCGAACCCTTGAACCAAGGCATGGAAATCTGGCGTTATCAGGAATCACGCCCTAAACGGCCCACGCCCTACAGCTATGTGTTTCCAGCAACTCTAAAAGCTTTAAGCAGAGCGAAAACCAAATGACGCGACTGCCTGCCAATATCCGTAGAGTGCAGCAGCCTGACCAGGCCGCAGTGCCCTGCAGTGCACGCTAGGGGCGAGACCTTCCTCAGACCAGATTCCTCTTCCTCAGGGGTCACTCCCTGGCACCCTAAAAGGCAAAGCCTCAGACACCATGAGCCTCCCTGAACCATGAAACTCACTCCCAGATCTGGGAGGAGGAAGCCCAGAGTCCCCTCTGCCAAAATCGGGAATCCTCCCACGTCCTTGTCTTCCCTCCCCGGTCAGCCCTGACAGGAAAACCAGCCTCTGGTCAGGGCATTTCCCTGACCCTCTGCTCCCATTGTCCCTCCCCTCTCAGGCTCCTGACTCTCCCCTTCCCTTCCAAACCTCAGGAGAATGCTTCACCTTGAAAGACCGTCCTTCCATTAATCATAGGCCAGAAAAATAGGACAAAGAAGCAGTGACAGAATGACAAACCCTGTTTTCCTTCAGAGACCTTTTCCCTAGAAACGCTTCATTACCCAGAGAGAAAACAATCTGCAAAAATCATCTTGAGGTCTTGAATGTAACATCCTCTAGAGCCGGAGCGCGGCACCACGCTGCCCCCTTGGGACCTTGCGTGGGTACTGGGCAGATTCCCTGGTGGTTCTGTGTGACCAAGACTCCTCGAACCTATCTGTAACTCAGTACTCATTCACCAGCCTCTTCCTGTGCCTCCCTTACCCCCTAGTACGGAAAACATTAGTTTAACATTAAAGGAAACGGTTCAGCGTATTCCGATCAGGAAACCGGTGGCTCAGAAATTTGAGCCCGTGTCACATATTTTCAGTCTCCATCTGCCTTAAGACAAGACACACTTCAGCTACCAAACCTGTTGCGCTGTTCTATTTTCCCAGCTAAAAGACACAGAAACGTGCACCACAAATGAAACTGTTAAAAATGGGAGAATTTCGTGTGAAAAACCTTCAAGTATTTTAAAATGAATTGAGACACATTGTGTCTTAAACCTTTGTTAAAATTACTTTAACAAAAATTTTTATTAAATTGGAAAACTGTTAAGAGTCCTCAGAAACAACAAAAAAGTACATAATGCATTTTTTAAAAAGAGTTTAACAAGCTTCCTATTAAACTTTTATTCATAATATTCAGAGAATACACCATTAATTTGTCATATAGGTTTAATACTTTCCTTAAAAATACTTTTCATCAGACACACAAGCTTAAATTTCACATGGTTTCTCTTATACGAAAAATAGAAAGAAAGAAAGAAAGAAAGAAAGAAAGAAAGAAAGAAAGAAAGAAAGAAAAGAAAGTGTAACCTAGAAGATCAATAACAGGAAGTGGGGAAAGCTTTTTCAAATAGGAAGGGAAGCAAGAGGTGCAGGAGGAAGAAAAGAGTGGAAAAACAAGAACTGAAAAAAGTGGAAATGGGGCTTCTGTGAATGGGAAGGGGACCGAGTGTTGGAAGGAGCAGGGAGGTGTGGGACGGGCAGAGAACAAAAAGGGTTAAGATGTGTTAAGTGCAGACACCAAAGCTCCATTTGGAATGTGGTTATTACCTACTGCAAACACATAATAAAATGCTTTTCAAGAGATCCATTCTCCAGAAACATATGAAGTCAACAAAAGTCTTTTAAAATTTCCTTTCTCTTAGGCCTTATTTTGCTTAGACATTTGAGATATGTAAATACTTAAGACAGAACATAAAAAACAGTAAAAGGAGGGTTCCATGGCATTTAGGTGTCATGCATCAAACAGTCCCCAATTTATTAGTTCTGTCCAACTCTCATGAGTTTTCATTTTCAAAGTTTGCAGTAGCTGGCCTTTCCCCAAATATTCTAACAATAATTTAGTTTAATTCACTGTGAGTCATCGTGGAGAGAACAGCATTTAAAGAATGGCACAGCTCACTATATTCATTTTTATTCAGCTGAAAAAAATTTACTGAAGAAATGCGTACTCCAAGTTTGAAAAGGATAGTATAGCTATTGATTAAGAAGCTAAGTACAATTTCCTTCAGCGATGTATTCATCAGAACTAAGAACTAAAGGAGTGGTGAGTAAATTAAAATCTGGGGTTGTCAGCGAAGGTGCAAGTTTCACACTTGACAGAAAAACAAGACTAGTAAACATTCTAGAGAAAAACACATTTTCTTAAATTTTTCCTACGTTTTGAAGAATGTTTCTGTTCTTCAAAAATATTTTTTAAACAACAGGATACACAATGTATTAATTATTGTTATTCTCTTATTATTTTGTTATGAAATTTTGGGGTTGTTTTTATAAATTTTTTTTTAATTTTTAAATCATGTGAAATTCTAGCTGGCATGGTAGCACATGTCTGTGATCCCAGCAGCTGGGAGGCTGGGGCAAGAAGGTCACCCTGAGTTCGAAGCCAGCCTTGATAGTGGGATCTTATCTCAAAAACAAACAAACAAACAAAAACAAAACAAACAAACAAAAACAAAACAAACAAAATATATATATATGCATGTGAGATTTCTGATTATTTTTTTCAAGAGATCCAAAGTTGTACAAAACAAATAACTAAGCTTAGAAAAAAGTCAAAAAGCCCAGCTTTTATAAATAAAATATACCAGTTTTTAACTCAAAACATATTAACATACAGGGTTGGATTGTAGCATTGTTTAACAGTTTTGATGTAAATCGTATCGGTTCAAATGAATATCATCTTTTGCAATAGATATGAGTCTGAGTTTGTTAGAATTCTTCAAGTATTTTGGCGATGGCTTATTTGATGTTTTGGTTGCTTTGTCTGGGCTGTTATACTGAAATATCAAAGCAAAAAGGGAAACAGAAAAGAGATTATAACTGGACAATCTGAACGATAATCTCACAGGTGTTTATTTCGAGGGGCCCCGTGGCACCACCGGCTCCTCGCTTCCTCATTCACTCCGTGGTTTGCCCTTCCAGGTCCTGCGTGGTCCGGGAGCTCTCCAGAGCTCTGCCGAAGCACTGAGCGAAGCACGGATCCTGTTCTTAGATACTTCCATCGAGAAAGACAACAAATTAAAGGAAAAAACCGGCTAAATACATGCTCTGCTGTAATGAGTGCTTTAAAAAAGTAATGCAGAATAAAAATAGAATGCAGATAAGAGAGCTGGGATAGGAGGGCCAGCATGTCGGCTTCTCTGATTTGGAGAAGCCTGGATATGGGCATTAAGCACCGAGCCACATTAGTCAGCTTCCACTGCTATAAGGAAGACTGGAAATAAACAGGTTCACTTGGCCTACAGGTCAGGCCATGGTCAGTTGTTTCCACTGCTCCCTGGGGCTGTGGTGAAGCAGCTTCTCCAGGCAAGAACATGTAGCAGGGCGAAACTGCTCACCTTATGGCCAGGAAGTGGAGGAGAAGAGAAAGAGGCTGGGACCCCATTCGTCTCTTTGAGGTTGTACTTCCAACAACTCGAATATCTCGCAGAAAATTCTGGTTCTTAAAGGTTCTCTACATCTCCCAACCACAGCAAAAGGGCGATGAAGGCCTTAACGCATGGCCCCTCCGGATCAAATTCAAGATCCAAACTATCATATGAACTGTGGGGATCACGAGCTGTTCAAGGCCAGAGCAGGTAGGGTATCGAAAACACCTACGCGGATTACAGGTTACATTCTGACTGAGGCAGGTGAAATACAGCTAAGCCAGCTCTAAAATAAACGATGTTTTATATGCACACAAAGAGAATAATATGAAGACTGGGGATATGACTTAATGGTAGACCCCTGGTCTTGCATGCACAGGCCCTGGATTTGATCCCCAGCACCACACACACAAAATAATAAGTGGGGGGAGGGAAAGTAAAAAAATACTCTCAATCTAACTCATGGCTGACTCAAAATGCTTCTACCTTCTGAATATCTGACTGCTATAAAGCGAGTTTTTTCTTTTATAGTTCACATTTCTAAAATAAAGACATAAATAAGGTTTATTTTATTATTTGACATTATTCAGTTTTCAGTTTCTTTAACAAACACCTGACAAAAAATCACCTTTAAAAAGGAAATGTTTATTTCGGCTCACAGTTTGGGAGGATTTCACCCAGGAAGAGCTGGCCCTACCGGATACAGTCTGCGGCAAGACAGTGTGTCCTCATGGGGAGCGTGTGGTGGGGCAAAAACCACTGAAAACCTCATAGCTGGGGCCCCAAAAGAGAGGAAGGGCTGGGGTTCCAATGCCCCCTACAAGGTGCACCCTCAGGGACCAGAGGACCCCAACACCAGGCCCTGCCACTTGAAGCTCCACCACTGCCCTACACTGCAGACTAAGGGATCGCTCCCTGGGCACATCGGCTTTCAGGACATGTTGATTCAAACTACAGCAACACCTGAGATGAAAATGTGGAACACAGCATTATAAACAGCGTCTGCTTCCGCCCAGGTCACTATCTCCATGGCCCTGAGAGGTACCATGGCATTCCTAGAGGAAGGACATCACTGGTGTATTATACTGATCAAGTATCATAGATACTGATGCAATTGACTATTACAGATACTGATGGAAGTTTGCTGATAACATGTCACATACCAAGTTTTTACAGTGACTGTAGGGGCCCAAATATAGAACAGTTGTTTCTCATCCTTCTCACTGGTAATTGTTGATCAGTCTAGTAAACTCTAAACTAAAATTTCATTATCAATTGTGTCAAGTTAAAGATACACCCACATTACCCAAGGCTCATATAATAAAAAAAAAGCTATTTAGAAGTTTTTTACTAGAATCAGAACAATGATTTTCTTTTTACCAGGCCACCATTAATTAATTGAATATTTTCAAGAACAGTAAAATAAATATTCAGAATTCAAGAAGATAGACATCAATGGAAATGTGATTTTTTTTCTAAATTCCTACTCAAGTTTGTATAGGCCATAAAATAATGCTATATCAGTCTTATTTTTCAGCCTTTTGTACCATGGCCCGTTCATTTAATTTCAGAATTCTGAGCAGATGAAGTACTGTTTTATCGAAGAGGTAGAAGAACAGAGGCTTGTCTGTAGCCAAGTTCTTCCGAGACTTGGTAATACCTTCCTCAAAATGAAACGGAAGCTGCATTCTTTCACCATTTTTTATAACCTAGACAGGATAGTCTCCAATTATAACTCATTTTCTTATAACCTTTAATGATAATGTTCTATTTAAAGTTAAAAAATAACTATGCATAATTTTTGTACAGAGAGGAAAAATGAGAAATACCCAGATAATTTCAAGTTTCCATTTCCGTACTTTATAAATTGGATGCATTTTCTCAATAGACCATAAACTTCAGTTCCTTGTACAGCATGCCTGAGAAACAGCAAGAGTTTGCCAAATTCATCCTTCCCAGATGAAGCAAAGATTATCGCACAGCAACCACTAAGATTATGGCCTGCAAGGCAGGTCTAGTCAAAGATCCCTGGATCACTGGGCCAGATCTCTCTGAAGTCCACCCACACTCATTCCTTGAGTATTTCACAATTTCTCCAAATGGTTACTGTCCCTCCTATTAAATTTATACTTATTTGGAAAATCTTAGGTAATGGCTTTATTTCATACATTGAAACTTTCCCTTTCCAATAACTAAAATATGCTTTATTTTTAAATCACATTCATAAATAGTAAAAGAAAGATGAAATTCAATAGAACCTTAATTCATTAAAATAGAAACATGGAAAATAAAGCAGCTTCATTGTTTACAGTGTGGTTTCTTCCTGAACCCATTATGCACTCAACTAATAAACCTACTTTCTGCTATTTATTTTGCCTCCGATCATGTGATAGATGCTTTTTAAGATTTGGTTATTATTTTCCAGTTAACTTTCACTAACTCTTACACTTACAGTAAGAAAATAGTGGATTTGCAAATTTCATCAGGTTACCAAGGGCAAGTTCATGTCCTATAAAGACTCACCTTAACCTTGGAGAAAGTGGCAGGAAAGTGGAGGGGGGATACTGTTAACGGTTTGCTTAAAATATCCCCAAGTCTCATGTATTCAGAAGTGAAGATTTTGAGGTGAATGGTTCTTGCTGTCCTCATCAGTGGGTTAATCCATTGATAAGTTCTGTCTTAGTTACTTTTCTTGTTGCTGGGGCAAAGTACCTGACTCACATAAATTGAAGTATGAAAGGTTTCTGTCAGCTCACAGTCTAGAGGTTTTGATTCATAGTTTGCTAGCTCCAAGGCAGGGAGGCATGGCAGAAGGATATCACAGAGATGAAAGAATCCAAGGCAGGGCAGGCAAAAAGCAGCAAGCAGTGAGGCTCCCTTTCCCTTTTATCTCATTCATACGACAAGTCTACTGGATAGTGCTGCCCACGCTCAAAGTGGGTCTTCCCATTGCCCATACCCAGGCCTCTGCTAATCCAATCGGTGAACTAATTTAGCTATCGCACACCCTTAATCCATATTCAGTCCCCTGAATCCAGCCATACCCCAAAAGCCCCACCTAAGGGTACGTGCAGCCCGAGAGGGACATTTAGATACAAGCCACAGCAAGTTCCTAGCCAAACGCATTGTTAGGAGGCGAGGCCCATTGGAAGAGATGGGTCACTGGGGTCATGACTTGGATAATGTACTCTTGCCCCAGCTCCGTCCTTTACTTGTCTGCTTCCTGGCTAGTCGAGCCGGTCTCCTCTGCCAGATCCTTCAACTATGCCATTTCCGCCTTGGAGCCAACCACCCACTGATTGAACCGTCTGAATCTATGAGCCAAAGTGAACTTTTTAAAGTTGTGACTGCCAGGTATTTTGTCCCAGTGACAGGAATGTCACTAATTCAGATGTCAAAGTTGAGAAAGACATGCAAATCTGAAGAAATCACTGTACTCTCAATCAATTATCTTACTTGTAGAAGCTGAAAATTTTTAGCACATAATTTATTTCCAAGATAGAACCAAGCAAAATGATCCATCCACTAAAATGAGATGATAAATCCAGTTTGCCTGTCTAAGAACTGATGCCTCAAATCTTTTTACAAAAGAAGAAGATGGCCCTTTCATCTTTTGTTTACTGTATATACATATACTCAGAGTTTATTATGTTTCTGGTCATGTTCTAAGTCTTTGGCATATATCAGGAACAGAAAAGAAAGAAAAGATCTGTACTTTTGTGGGAGGAGATAGATGATTTAACAGTTAACCTAATTAAGAAACAATGTGGTATTTCAGAAAATGGAACTTTTATGGAAAACAGTAGAATGCTCTAAAGTAAATGAGCAACAGGGTTGCAGAGGTATCTGCTGGCAATTTGAAGCAGGCTCATCAGGGTAGAATTTATTGAAAAGATGACATTGATTTAACACCCGAAGAAATGAGGAAGCATGTGGATATGCAGAGAAAGGACATTTCAGAAAGAGCACATACACAGTGCAAAGAGCTGAAGTACCTCAGTATGTGACTGTGGACATGCAGAGGACGAAAACGATTACTCAGAGACGAAGCTTAGTTCAATCTTAGATCGCAGAGGGCAGCTTCTTCAGCATGAGAGAGCCTCGGGGGAACCGCAGCGAGCTGAGACTTCCACAGTTATTTATTTATAACTCAAGGACATGAAAATGAAGACGTAGAAGAAAAGCATTTGCAGCATACTGTATAGGAGTTTTGGTCAGGGGACAGGGCCAGAATGGAATGGTTTGATACGTGACACATGTTGACCTAGTTTAAGCAATCTCATCAGGGCAGAGGGGACAGAATGACGAAAGCAAACATCTCCAAGAGCAAACAGCTTTTAACTCTGTTGACTGGTCCTGCAGATTCTGCTCTAAACTCTAACCGTGCATTCCAGGTTGAGTTTTCCAGGTTAGAGTTCTGTCGTCCAGAAAGTCCTGGGCTTTTCACCTTAACTCCAAACACTTCTTTGACCAGAGTCTCCCCATACTTAAGGAAGCAAGATGGCAGGCCAAAAAGTGAACAGCAGGATGCCAGACTGGTGAGAGCTTGGCGAAAGAGAGAGACCAGCTAGATGCTGCTCCAACAATCCAGAGAGCTCATGGTGGTTTGGACCACAATAGATGGAGTGGAAGAGATTAAAACAAAGCTCATATCCTGAAAGTAGGTTGGAAGGAAAGTCAATAGCATTTCTTAATAAAAACTAATTCAAGCCAGGAGTAGTAGCTAACATGACTAGTCTCAGCACTCCACTATGAACTTGTTAAGGCTTGTATCTAAATATCCTTCTAGTGCTGCATGCACTCACAGGTGGGGCTTTTAGGATATGGATGGATTTAGGGAGCGTGAATATGGATTAGGTTTGTGTGATATCTACATTAGTTCACTGGTTGGCTTAGCATAGTCCTCGGTGTGGATAATGGAGAAGCCCACCTGGGTGCAGGTACTAATATTCATCTTTTCAGCCTCTGGGAAGTTGAGGCAGGAGGATCATGAGTTCAAGCCTGGCATAAGCAACTTAGCAAAATCTTGTCTAATAATAATAATAATAATAATAATAATAAAAGTAAGTTCTGGGAATTTATTTCTTTGCAAAGGCTGTATGTTTAACCCCTAGTACCATAAAAAGAGAAACAAAAACTAATTCACTACACATCATTAGTAAGGCATTATTAAGAAATAAAATTGAAGAGTAGGATAAGTTGTCATTTGCTGAATGACTATTATACTCCAGGTGCTGCCCAGAGCGCTGTTCTAGGTAACACAGAGAGCAAGCTAGTAGAAAAATGATGGAAACAATCACATTGATCTCTGTAAATTAATAATAAGTTGTCACACATTCTCTGGAATATTCTGCTCACTTATATTTACTTTTAATAAAAATAAAATGTGTCTTTTTTCTTTAGGTTTTTCTGGAAGGTTGAGTTTTTTTCTTCATTTTCTTACTATTGTAGTTTCTTATATCTCTTTTTTATCTTTTTCCTTTTGAATATTTTTTCTCTAATCTTTATTTCCTGTTTTTGCTCTATGTTTATCCTTTTCCTTCTCATTCTTGCTGGTTTTTTCCTGGGACTGTCCTCCATCTTATTAATTTCTTTTTACTCATCAATAAAAGCCCTTATCTCACTTTTCCCTCCTTCTCACATACAATTGATTGATTTTTCAAATTTTGCTTTTTACATTTGCCAGTTCCCCACCTCCTCTACTTTTGTTAGTATAAATACTAAGTGTATGAATTCCCAGATAGCTAGTTAACTTTATACCATTGCATTTGAATACTGTCCTATTGTTAGCAGAGGTAAAGTTGTTTCATTTAATAGATACTTACTGTAGATCAACAATAGGTCAAGATTTGGTTTGTCTTAATGTTCATACTATTGTTATATGTCTCTTTTCTACAGTTCTGTGTGGTACTTTATTGGTCCTTAGGGTTTGTCAATATTCACTTTATATTTGATGCTAGAGTTGATGCTGATTTTATTACTGTAGGCAAGGTAACATAGTTGTTGCTATTAATTGGTTTTCTTAGGATGCCAATGTCTGGGTAACTCTGGGGTCAATAACAATGCTGTGGTATAAGCCTGGAAAACTGTGTAAAGTATGCTGCTACTCCCCAGCTCAAGCAAAAATGAATGATTGAATCTGTCATCATGCCCACAGGACACCGCTGAAAAGTAAGCATTAAGTAAAGCAGCCTCAATACTAGAAACAAAGTTGAATGCTACAGTCAAGCCACAAGCCTCAACACAAAAACAACAAACAAACAAATAGGAATATGAGAAGACCAGTCAAAAAATGTCTACAAAAACTCCCAACCCCCCCAAAGCTGATCCATGGGGCGTTAAAGGAAAGAAAACCAAAAACACACTGGAATTATTCAAAATGATACCAGGGAAGATAATACAACAGATCACTATGCCATTTGGGAAAAACAGAAGATAGATGTAATAAGATTTTGAACCAAAAAAAAAAAAATCAACAAGTCTAGAGAAGACAGAAAAGATGGAACAGCAAAACAAAATAATGCAAAGCATACATGACCAGTACAGCAAAAAAAAATTGAAGTCTGCATAAAGGCTCCAAGCATAAATTCTGAAGATTAAACATTTCTGTGAAAAGTGTGGGCAGCAGAACAGCCATAGTTCCAGAAGTAGAGGACAGGACTGTTCTTGATGGTCAATTATTGAGAGATATCTTAGAAACAACAATAGAAAATGGAAAACCAACCCAGCAACTCCTAGATGACACAAAGAAGACTAATCTCAGATTAACTGAAATTACTGAAAAAATAAGACAGCATAATTGACCAAAAATACTGATGAATGAAATAATAGAAAATTTTTCAAATAAGAGGAAAGAATTTAATAGACTGATAAGGCATATAGAACACTAAATAGCCATGACCAGAAAGAACCTCTCCACAACATATCATATTCAAAATCCCAGAAGTCCAACACAAGGAAAGATTCTAAAAGGCAGTGAGGGAAAAGTAACAAGTCAGTTATAAAGGAAAAACCCATTAGACTAACAGCAGACTTTCGAATGCAAAACTTTAAGGTCAAGACAGCTTGGGGTGAAGTGTTTCAAGCCCTAGAAGAAAGCAATCTACAACCCAAGCTGATATATAGTGTGAAATTATCTTTCAAAATTGATGAAGAAATAAGGTATTTTGTGATAAAAAGCACCTAAAGAAACTCATTACCACCAAACTAGCACAACCAAACTTCTCAAGAACACCCTAGAAAGAGACAATGAAGCTAAGAACTCCAGATAGGGGAAGCAGTTAGGCAGAAGTGAAAGATGTGAAATCAGCAACAGGAAAAGAAGGCAATGACAGGAGTAAGTCAATAGCTGTGGGTAATACCTCAATGTGAATGGCCTCAACTACCCAACCAAAGATCTAAACTGGCAGAATGGATCAAGAAACAAAATCCAAGGGCTGCTGTCTTCAAGAAACACGTTTACCCCAAAGAACAACACATAGATTAAAAATGAAAAGCTGTAAAATAATAGTCCATGCAATAGGAAACAGAGAAAAAGCAGGTACAACTATTCTATATACAGACAAAGTGAACTTTAAGCCAAAACTTACCAAAAACAGTCAAAGGTCACCACATATTGATTAAGGGAACACTATAACAGGAAGAAATAATGATTATTAAAATGTATATACACAGAACAGCAGCTCACCCAACTTTATAAAATAAGTACCACTGGAAATAAAAGACACAAGCATAAACACAATTGTAATAGGGTCCTAAATACCCTGCTGTAACGAAAAGACAGTTCAATTGAGATAAAAAAAAAAGCAGCAAAGAAATATCGGACTTGAACACAACCTTTGAAAATAATGGAATTACTAGACATTTGCAAGGTATCCACCCAGCAACACAGAGCACACTCCTTTCAGCAACACACGGAACTTTCTTCAAAATAGACTGCAGTCTAGTCCATAAAGCAAACTTATGTAAATGTGAAAGAATTGAACTTATGCCATGTATATTATCAGATCATGCTGCAATGAAATTAGAAACCAATGACAAAATACACAGAAATTTTGCAAATGAATGGAAACTGAGCAATACATTATTAAGTAAGCAATATGTCACAGAATAAATCAAAGAAGAAATAAGACAGTTTCTAGAACTAAATGATAAGGCCTGCATAACATTCCAGAGTTTATGGGACACAGTGAAAACAGTC
Organism: Cuniculus paca; assembly: GCA_004365215.1. Taxonomy (NCBI): domain Eukaryota; kingdom Metazoa; phylum Chordata; class Mammalia; order Rodentia; family Cuniculidae; genus Cuniculus; species Cuniculus paca. The sequence goes on along the minus strand of RJWT010000228.1, from coordinate 24,980 downwards.
CTGACTTTAGGTGCTCTTTATAGTTGCAAATCCCCTTATTGCAAATATAGGGTGAGTCCTAAAAAGTAACCCAATGATAGACTTCAAGGTCCTGGAAAAACATGAACAATCCAGCCCAACACTTGTACAAGGAAAGAAATTACAATAATCAGAGGAGAAATCAATGATGTTGAGTCAAGAAATATAAAGGAGTAGTGAATGGAAGAGTTGTTTCTTTGAAATAATGAACAAAATAGGAAAAACCTTAGCCAGTTTAACAAGAAAAAGGAGAGAGAAGAACCAAATCAATGCAATCAGAAATGAAAAAGTGAAATCGCAATGGACACTGCTGAAATAAAAAACATAATTAACTTCTTCATGAACTTATATTACAATAAACTGGACAATTCAGAAGAAATGGGTAGATTCCTAGATATATATAAACTACTGAAACTGTACCAAGAAGTTTGAAAAACCCTGACTTATCCAATAACAGCAATAAAATTGAGGCAGTAATTTTAAAACTGCCTACAACTGAACAGAGCTCAGAGCTGGATGGGTTCATTGCTAAATTCTACAAAATTTAAAATCTAACACCAGTATTCCTCAAGCTCTTCAGTGAAATGAAAAGGAAAGGTTTACTCCCCAAGTCATTTCTAGAAACTCCCACGACTGTGATACCAAAAGCCAGCATAAGTCCAAGCAAAAAGGGAACTATAGACCAATTTCTTTGGTGACTATAAATGCAAAAATCCTCAACAAGATACTGGCAAACAGAATGCAATAAATCATCAGAAAGATCATACATCATGAGAAAGCAGGCTGCATCCAAGGAATTCAAGGCTGGTTCAACACACATAAATCAATAAATCCAATCCATCGCATAAACAGAAGCAAGAAGGAGAAAAATCATGTGATCATCTCATAGGTGCAGAAAAAGGCTTTAGCAAAATCCAGTGTTCTTTTGTGATAAAAACACTGAAAAACTAAATATGAAAGGACACTGTGTTAATCTGATAGAAGTCATTTATGACAAACTCACTGCCAACATCATATTAAATGGAGAAAAATTGAAACTTTCCCCTCTAAAATCAGGAAAAGACAAGGATGTCCACCATCACTACTCTTATTCAACATAGTATGTGTAACATGAACAAGAGCAATCAGGCAAGAAAAAGAAATAAGAGGAATTCGCACAGGAAAGGAAGATGTTAAATTATTATTATTTGCAGAAGACATGATCCTCACTTAGAAAAACAAAAAAAAAAAAAACTGCAATCCACCAAGAGTCTTAGAGTTAATAATCAAATTCAGTAATGAAGTAGTATTTCAAACTCAACACACAAAAGTTAGTAGAGTTCCTGGACATGAACAATCAACCCACTGAAAAAGAAATTAGGGAAAAAATACCACTCACAATAGCAACAAAATATTAAATACTTAGTAATTAACCTAACTAACAAAGTGAAAGACATCTACAATGAAAACTACGGAATTGTGAAAAAGGAAATTGAAGAAGACACCAGAAAATAGAAAGATGTTCCCTGTTCTTGGATAGGGAAGACACATAGTGTCAAAATGATCATCCTTCCAAAAGTTATAGGCAGATTTAATAATCTCAGTCAAGATTTCAGGGAATTCTTGACCAAACTAGATAAAATATCCCTAAAATTAATATGGAACCAGAGAAGACCCAGAATTACAAAAGCAATCCTAGGTAAAAAGTTACAAAGCAGGAGGCATCACCATCCCAGGCTCTGAGTTATATTACAAAACTACAGTGATAAAAATAGCATGGTAATTAAGGAAAAAAAAAGACACAAGGGTCAGTGGAACAAAATAGAGGATATAGAAACAACCACAAGCACATTAAACTCTTTTCCATTTGACCCAGTTGTTTCTCTTCTAGGTATCTTCCTGAAAGGATTAAAGACATCATATTGCACTGAGACATGCAAATTCATGTTTACAGCAGCACAATTTATGACACCTAAAACTTGGAAGCAGCCTACATGTCCATCAACAGATGAATGGATAAAGAAAACACAGTTTTTATACATGATGGAGTAGTATTCTGCCATAAAGAAAAATAAATGAGTCATTTGTAGGAAAGAGGATGCATCTTTAAGCAATAATATTAAGTGAAATAAATCAGTCACACATGCATAAATATTCCATGACTTCTCTTACATGAGAAACCAAAAGTATTACTAAAGAGCAAAATGAAAGATAGATGATAGGAAGTAAAGAGGTAGATTTTTCTCAAAAGAGAAGGGATGAAGAGATGGAGGTAGATGGAGGTACAGAAGCAAAAGGGGATAAGTGAAGAAATTGAGATATAGTATGTATGTGTATCAGTTTCCCACAGGAAATGTAAAAATTGTGTAGTGAGCATGCCTATAATTCCAGCACTCAGGAGGCTGAGACAGGAGGATCATTGAGAGTTCAAGACCAGCCTGAACTATGTAGTAAGCTCAAGGCCAGCTTGAACGGCATAGCGAGACCCTGTCTCAAAAAGACAAGGGCCAGGGATTTGGCTCAGTGGGGTAAGTGCCTGCCTGGCAAGTGCAAGGTCGTAAGTTCAATCCCCAGTGCTGAGAAAAAAAAAATAAATAAAAAATGATAAAATTGTGTAGTGAAACCATGCACTAATAAAAAAAAAGAGAAATGTATTAAAGTTAAAACGGCAAAGGGGAGAACTATGATGTGATTATATTTTCTTTAGTAACACAGTTGTCAGAGATTCCTGAGTGCAAAAAAATCTGTACAATGGTGAACATTTGTCCAAAACAACACATTTCCAAAAGATGCTCAGAAGTGGACACGATCCCCAAAAGACAACATCAAATAGAAAATTCCTGGGAAAAGTAAAGCAGCCAAACCAAACGCGGAGAAGGGGGAGCAAGGAAATGCCATTTGTAATTGCCAGCAGAATTGTACGGGTAATCCTCCGATATTTTACCCATATAACCTCAGGTGCCCTAGACCTTGACTCCTGTTTCTGTGTCCTCTATGGAACTCAGGAAGCTGAATGTACTAGAATATCTAGTGTTCAGTTTTCTCAGAGGTAGCAAAGTAAGGAAAAAGTCAATACTCATAATAGTAATACTTAAGTTCCGAATGCCGGGCCTCCATTAGCTTGCGTAATTATCACAGCCCAAAGAATCATTCTTCTTGTCCCCATTCTGCAGGGATAAAACTCAGAAGGCTAGGTAACATGTCCACAGCTAGCAAGTGTTGGCAACTGAATTCCAACACAGAATTCCAATACCCTTATCTTCTCCAAGAAGGACACAGTGTTCTTGGACAATGCCCTGGTGTCAGCCTGGGGGTGTACCCCCCCCCACGCCACACTCTGCTGGAACAGGTGGCTGCCAGGATCATAAATGATCAGTCAGGGATTAAAAAGGCAGAGTTTAGAAACAAAAGAAGGCAGTTTACTAAGGAAAGGACAAAAGAGAAGATAGACTGCTGCTCTGCAAGAGTGGGAGGCATCAGAAAGTGAATACCCATGAGTTTTTGTCCTCAGTTCATTTTTATTAAGCCTGCTGTCCTTGCCCCATGTTGGGCACGCAGAATTTAAAACAATTTGATTGGTTCTTTGACTCGAGCCTGGACACCTCTGTCTATATTCTTCAGGCCAGTTGATTCCTTCCTGTCCTTTTGTGATGAGTGAGTGTGGGGAGGGGAACTTCGTAGAAGGGCAGCTCAGAGTTAGTACTTAAGTAAAGGGATCATGTGTGTACTGAGTGCAGTGGCACAGTGATGCTAAAGTGAGAATATACATATAAGTATATATGCATAGGTGTGTGTGCATGTGTGTGTGTGTGCATGTGTGTGCGTGTGTGCGTGTGCATGTGTGTGTGCGTGTGTGTGTCTTTTCTATAGTAAACAAGAGTCCTCAAGCTGCCCTTGTCTTCTCTGTGTTATGTCAAGTGAGGGGCAGGATGTTACCCTGGTCTTTTATGTTTCTGACTTCCTACCCGCTTTGTTAACTATTTCTGATAAATCGCTCCTCTCTGGAGTTTCTCTCTCCTCTGTCTTTCTAACTGCTCTGGCTGTAGAGTCTACCTGCAGAGGCAGAAGCTGTTTTTAGTAAGAGTCCCAATTAATTTTTAATAAAGCCTATCTTTTCCCTGCCCGGAAGCCACCTTTGCCTACATTCCCCCCTGAGTTCTTTATCCAGCTGCTGTTGGGGAAGTGGACAAGGACCGATCTGGCTGAACAGGGCCGTAGCTGGTGGCAGCAGAAGGATGTCCTCAGCAGGGAAGTCCATCTATGGGCCCTGGAAAAACGAGTACGTCTCCATCTGAGGGTGTAGTTGAATCATCATCTGAAGTTTTAGGGTGTTTATTCTTGCTGTAATAAAGTGAGAAAATTGAGACTGTGTGGCCAAGTAAGCACCACAAGAAAGCGTTTTCTTCACTAACTAAATGCAAGCTTTACACAGGCACCGGTGTACTTATTCTCAAATTTAGGCCCCTGGTGGAATTCTTGACTTGTAGAGTACATTCATAGGTAAGACAAAATGAACTTGTCATTCAGAAATGTTTCAAAATGCCTTATGTGAGTTGAAAACATGCAACATTAATGAAAATAATTACAATTAAAACTAAATGTTAGGGCTGTGAACTAGACACTGTTGAGGTGTTTTGCATATGTTTACTTATTTCATTCTCATAACTCCCTATGAGTTAGGTATAAGTGAAGCAATTTTCCCAGGGTCAATAAATAAAAATTTGGAAATGGAATTCCAGCCCAGATAGTTTACTTTCATTGCCTGACTCACTTGACAAGTGCTGCCCATTAGTGAAATAGTTTTTTTAAGGAACATGAAAATTAAACTATAGAAGTGTATGACAAATCCTTCCTTATTCATGTCACACAACTCTATGTCTGCCCTCAACTACCTTGAACTTGAAATTAATTTTCTGATGTTTTACCTGAGATGTTGAGATATCAGATGTTCAGGTGCTGACCCTTCTATTTTTGCAAATGATTTCCTCACTTCTCTAATTAATGGGACTTGTGGAGGATCTTTAAAGTGAATGCGTCTTTTATTTGCGTTCTTAGATCCATGAGTAGGATATTCATCCCTCCTTCCCAGATGTACCTTTTCAAACTGTTCTATTTTTTTCTTCCTTCAAAGTGGTTTTTGTTTGCTTGCTTGCTTGCTTGGTTTTGCTAGGGATTGCATCTAGAGCCTCCTAAGTGCCAAATACCTGCTCATTCACTGAGTTACAACCCTAACCCAGAGCATTTTGTAGGCAATTTTCCAGGCTCTGTTGCCAACCATAATTGCAAAACCTCCTTTTTATTTTACTAATGTTGTGCAAATGTGTTAATGTGCTCATTGAACTTGTTTAATATCCTTGCTACCTACTGCTCCAAAATGTTATCTAAAATACCTTCCCCACATCTGAAATGACTCCAAAATTTTCTTCCACGTCTGCTAAAATGCTGATTTACCATAGTTCAAAACCATTGTTGACATCTGTGATAGATAAGAGTGTGTCTATTCCTAAGCAGCAGTATTAGCAGTCCTAGGGAGAGTAGGAAAATAAAGCTGGAGAAATCACTCCACTCCACCCACTTAAATCTAAAGCAGCATCCTAGGGCCATTCCTCCTTCCTCTCTTTGTCCTAAAAGAGGTAGAAAATAACACAACAAAAACCCAAAAGGCCTTTGCTGCTTCAGGCAAGAGCACATGCGTGTGGAATATCCTGGCCTGATCTTCAGTCACCTCACCCTTCTCCTTATTAAGGATTCATGAATGTGTACTATATCGCAAAAATGTAATTAAAATCAGAGTGAACTCTGGGACAAAAGTGTGTATTGAGGACCTCTGAGATGACATAGCATGGAACATGGAAGAAGACCCTGGATATCAGAAGAGGGACTGTCCATAATCCATAATCCATAGACTCATCCTCGTCAATCATCTGAACCAGTACAAGGTGTGAATCCTTCATGGAGACTTGTAAATAGACTTCACCCATGCGCCTATGCATAAGGGGCACACACATCTCTTGGTGCACACTGTTGCCTTTACTGGGTGGACACAGGCCTTCCCTACCACACTGGAATGGGCCTCATATGTGATAAGTGTCCACTTAAAGAGGTAATCGCTACATCTGTACTTTCTAGGCCTATCCAGAGGGATAATGGACCCTCTTCACTTTCCAAGTCACACAAGGAGTTGCCAAAGCATTAAGAATTAAGTACCATCTGCACACTGCATGGAGAACACAACCATCAGGAAAGGTCAAATGAGCCAGTCACACCCCCAAGAGGACCTTCACCAAGCTGTGTCTAGAAACCCACCATAAGTGATTAGATTCCCCAAGTCCAGACTTAATCCTAGCCCACCTGAGATGCTCTATGGGAGCCTGACACCTGACTTTCTGACAACAGATCTTACCAGCTCCTTCAACTGGTGACCCACCTGGGAACTTTCCAATAGGTCTTCTGGGATTATGGGAGTAAGATTCTTCCACTCCCAGGGACTAAAAACAATTGTCAGCCCAATATCTACTCTGGTAACCAGGTCCTAACCAAGACATGAAAAGAGAGCATGCCCTGGGATCAACTCACACTCAAGGGGAAAAGCCCTTACACAACCCTTCTAACTGCTCCTTCTACCATTGAGGCATGGAGAATAGATGGTTTGATTCATCTCTTGAGGTTAAAAACCTAAGCTGCCTGAGACATCAGAAAACGAAGAAAAGGGCCCCAAATCCTCATACACCTGTGAGCCAGCAGACAACCTCAAGTTTCTTTTCAGAAAAGAAAACACCAAGCATCCTGTTGAACCAGATGAGTAAAATGATTGGTTTCCTCTAAGTAAACTGGATAGCTAGCCCTGCTGATCCCTTTGCTACACTTGAGGTCTTTGTTGTACATTAAAACATGTCCTCTTGGGATTTTTCTGTTTCTTTTGGACTCTTCTCAGATGATTCAAAAAATATTTCTTGGGAGATAATAAACAGTGATTACTTACGTAAAACCTTAAAACTAGTCACATCTTTCTCCTGTCACCAACAGCTACCTGAGAACTTGCCAGAGAGCCTAGATAAATTTGTCCTGAGTGTCACCATCCTTCAAGATCAAACTCACTGTCAGTGGCGCCCACACAACATCACAGAGGACTACATCTCCTCACTGCTGAAACAGAGGGATTATGTGTGTCTCTGGAAGAAGAATGGAGTTTCTAGGTCAGTAAGTCTATAAACTAGCGAGAGATACAGCACAAAAACTGGGTGTCCATGCTGCTAAGATGCTGCCTGAGTCATGCCTGTCCTGGCCAAATACCTAGGATTGGGGATTTGGGTTATTGTCCTGGACATGGGCTTATTAATGACTCTAGTAACCTTACCATTTAGATCATATGTACTTAATCTCTCAGTCAACTTTTTTATTCTTGTTTGACAGCCATTAAACTACCAACCCCAGCCCATTATTGATACCTGACTCCACAGACATGGTTCGTCAAGAAATCCTTGCTAGAAGAACTCAGCTCCCTTGAACTCAAAGATCAGATGGATGGACAGTGATTTGCCCTGTGTAAGTGTGGGGCTAATTCCCCTACTCAGCTGGAAGCAGCCATAGAAGATGGACCTGTCTTCGTCAACACCCCTGAAAGAGTCAGGGACCAGAGCTCTCTACACAAAATAGTCCAGGAGTAACAACAACGCTGAAGAGACAGATCTTACGTACTTAATCTCTTAGTCAAATTTTGTTTCTTCTTGTTTGAAAGCCAGTAAACAACTGATGACCCAAGCCCAAGACTGAAACCTGAACCCACATGCTTGGCTCATCAGGAAATCCTTGGAGGAAGAATTCAGCTCCCTTGAGCTCACAGATCTGATAGATGAAGGGTTCTTTGGTCTCTGTGTGGGTGGGGCCAATGCCCCTATCCAGCTGGAAGTAGCCATAGAAGATGCAGCTTGCTCCTTCAGTAGCCCGTAAAGAGTTTCAGGGACCAGGGCTCTTGGCAGGGAATGGTGCAGGAATAAAATAAAACTGAAGAAATCACTCCCTTCTGCCCATTTAAATGTTAAACCGCACCCTAGTGCCGTTCCTTCTTCTACTGTCCTAAGAGAGGCAGAGAATAACATAACAAAAACTCAAGAGACCTTTGTCACTTTAGGCAGGAACATATCCTGGCCTGAGCTTCAGTCACCTTCAGACCTTATTAAGGGGTCATAATGACGTACTACAGCTAATGACGGTAACTAAACTCACGGCAAATTCTGAGGCAGACGTCTGTGGTGAGAGCCCCTGAGACGGCACAGCACCCTGTCAGCCTGCCTGCCCGTCAGACCTAGATACTCAGAATGGGGCACCCGGGCTGGGGTGCGTACCCTTTGATTCCAAAAGCCTGACTTAGCTGACTGCTTTGACTTTCCTGTCATCCTAGTGCCACTTCTGTCGTGCATACCTTTGCTGTCATCCAGTTGCCCTGAGCAAACCTCCCCGTGATCTTCACTCAACATAGCTTCTGCCACTGGCTGTTTGGACTGTGGGCTTCCAACTCTCCGCTCATCGTGCAAAAGGGCCTGACATTTACCTGCCGGGTTAATCACGCACTCGCAGCCCCTGCTGCCCACGCTCATCCTGGCCCTGAGATGCATTTCTTTATTATAGGTCAAAAGCTCTCTGGTGATAGGACGTAGGACTCCTCAGACTTAAGCCTATCACATATATTACATGGAAGCTCAGTATACAGTGATGATGAAGGGACTTTTGTCCCCAAAATGGAATATTTTCCTCCCTTCGATTATACTAGATCAAGCAGATCACATATAAACAAAGAGATATATCTTTCTTAAAATAAAAATTTGAATATTAACTTTTCTTAATGCTCTCAATTTTTTAACTGTTCACTCTGTTCTAATTATTTATATATAAAAAAATCCCAACTGGATATCCATAGTCAGAAACAGTATTTACCAATGTTTTATCAGACAATGCAAAAATATTATAATTTGAACATTAACATCTTGCTAAGTGTTCTGATTTGAGTCATGAAGTTTTATTACTCTATCATTTTTAGGCCAAATTTTTCAGCAGAAAATAATGAGAAAAAACATCCCATTTCACTATCCTTTCTTCTGGCCACAAAGAGAAAAAAAGCAATGACTTAAATCCTTGGAGAAATTATCCAAATTATCTACTGGAGGCCTAGTATAGTTGGGTAAACTTTTTTCATGTCTTACCTCTGACTTAAAATAATATAACATTCATGATTATGCAAAAAGAAAGAGAGTGTGGAACAGACCAAGGAAAGAGATGTGGTTTTCTACTGTTTTAAGTCTACTTAAAACTACTTGGGAAATTCTGAAAGTGGTTCATTTATATATTATGTTATTGTTTAGATCTGCAAAATCCCTCAAAATTCTCATGCATGTGGAAGGTTACTGGATTATGGGGGGGTTATAGCTGACTTGCTGCTATAGCCATTTAGTTTAGTTATTACAGGTTAAAAAAAAAAGTCAGAAACAATAAAGTCTCATAAAGGAAAATAGCCCACCATTAAAAACTAACTCAAGGAGCTGATTATGTTTAGAAATGTAAAAGAAAACACAAGAACCAAGTATAAAAGGTTAGGAGAAGAAAAGGAAAATAAAGGACCTCTTCTGCCAAGAAGTAGGTGTACTGTTAGTTGACGGCTTCTCCAGGGTGGACTTAGAAAATCGTAAAACTGCAGAGTAATCAAACTCAGCTTCTTGTGACCAGCAAAATAACTGATTTCCTTTGAATTGACAAACTCATCTGGTACCTATACATAAAACAAGTCCCTATATAGGAGGCCAAAACAAAGAAGGCGTATCAGTTATATTCAGAATCCACTCTTGGATATCCACCAAGAGCTTTTTTCTTATTATTTCCAATAAAAACCCTTCTAAATTCTTCCTTTTAGCTATTATTTTATTTTCCAACCTCATGAGACAAAGAATTCTGATTTATACAAAATTAACTGCTTCAGTACTAGGAGATAGGGGCTGGTTGGAATGAGGTCACTGAGAAAGTATGACCTGGAGGTACAATCTCTCTCTCTCTCTCCCTCTCTTCCTCTCTGTCTCTCACTGACTCTCTCTCTATCTCTCTCTGTGTCTCTGTCTATCTGTCTCTGTTTCTCTCTGTCTCTCTGTCTCTCTGTCTCTGTCTCTCTGTCTCTGTCTGTCTCTCTCTCTCTCTCTCTGTCTTTCTCTCCATCTCAGTTTTCATGGGTTAAAAACATTTTCCTTTGCTATGTCCCTCTGCCTTCCTGTTTCTCATTTTCAGTCAGCTGAACAAGGACGTCAACTGTGAACCAAAATAAATCTCTCTTCTTAAATTGTGTGTGTACAGTATTTTGTCCTCGCAATGAGGACACTGACTTAACACATACTAGAAAAGGGAGGTCAGGGGCATAGAATGAGAAAGATATCTATGATAGCAAGAAATACATAAAAAATGTTATAGGATTTCATATCAAGATATGGTACTTGAAATATGTTAAAGATCTTTATGAAAATGATAATTACTATACTATCAATTAAACTTAATTGACTTGGCCAAAAAGACTAGATTTGAAAAGTTGTGAATGGAGAGATTGAAGAAACCATTACTTTTTATTTTTTTGGTTCTATTTTAGTTTTACCCTGTGATTTAGTTATTTCAATATTAAAATTAAATTTTTTTTAAAATTTGAGATACATGTAGGATAGAAAAAATAAAAGTTAGAAAGAAAAGAGAGCAGGAAATCAAGATTTTTTAAAATATGCTTACTTGCAGCTTCAAGATACAAACGTTACTCAAGCCTTTTTTCCTTCCAGGCAACTCACTCAAAGCATTTCACGGAGGTCTTACAGACAAAATAAGCCTTTAGACTGGGCTCTGACCTGTCCTTCCCACCTGGAAATTGCAGTCTTTCCAACCCTACAAAGCAGCAATATTGGTGGACAGAAAATCTCAATTTCAAATGCATGTCGATGGCTTACGTTCTGACATAACTTCCCAGATGAATAACCTGTCAGCCCATGGGAATACACATCCTAGATCACCCACGTGGGAGACACTCCGGGACCCCTTAAACATGCTTGGCTCCAGCTCACAATGCATCCCACTTTTCTCTGAGCACCCTATTTCATTTTTTAATGCCCCCTAAAATGTCTGTCCAGTAAATCCTTATCACATCTCTTACTGACACATCCTGAAAATTCTTATTCCATGGCAAGAGCCAGCAGTGAACCTACAAACGTATCGTAGGAAAGGGTGGGATAGAATCCTTTTTCCACCCTCAGGGACTTCTCAGACCCAGCCTGGTGACATTTTCTCCTGGTGATCCAACAGCAGGAGGCAAAAAGACAAAAGACATTGACATCGAGAGGGCAACTTTGGTAAGTTCAACCAGAAGGCTTTTCATTATTTTTTCTTCATTCTTCCCCATTTCTTCCAAACCCTTACCCTGTGAAGCATGATTTATCTTTTTTTTCTCCCTCTGCCTGTCTACAAACTCCTGCAGCATTAGGATTTTTCTTTTCTTTTCCTTTCTTTCCAGCAGTCAAAAACTCCCAAGTCCCTGGAAAATGAATGCTTGTACATAAAAGCACCAAAGACAAGAGGCACTGTCTCCCTCTAAACAAAAATGGGAAGCGTTTGAAAGAGGTATCCTCTACGGCATGTAGCAGCTGCACTGGGTACTTCCTCAGGTCAGGTACTATTCCTCGGTCAGACGGAGCTAAAATCGGATCACAAGGGAGACACACAGGAGGAAAAGCCCATTCAGTGTCTCAGGCTAAGGTTCTCATGCAAATGGCATGGGAAACTCAGTCCTGAGACCCTGCGGAGCAGACTGGCTTTTGGGGTGTCAACCGAAGAGAGCAACCTCTTTAAATTGTGTGCATTTTCAGTTCCTAAATACGCTAGATAAAAGGAAATTGTCAAACTGCTCTTTTGATCTCTCTTTCTCTCTTTCTCTCTCTCTCTCTTTCAGAACTGAAGGCCATAATCTCAGGCTGCCTGAAGCTACAGGGTCCACTTTTTGGGTGCCTGAGAACGTGTCCTAAGTCATACAGAAATAAGTGGTCATGCGGGTTATAATTGATGCTGTCCTCAGGACCTGGTGAAACCTATGGACTGAAACTGAGAAAGAGTCCACGGTTTACCTTTTCCCCTCCTCTTTTCCATGAGAAAGCCCTGTCACTTTCTTCTCCCATCTTTCCCTTGCATCTGTTGAAAACTGAAATTCTTTACTTGTTCTATATCAGTTATCAGGGAGAAAGAAGGAGCGCGAGGGCAGAGGGGTTAAAGGGCTGAGAAACGAGTTTTCTCATGGCTCGGGAGGCAGTCCCTAGTGCGTCCCGCCACGTGGAAGGGAGAGTGAGTGGACTCTGTTTTTCCTGGTATGTGATCCGTAGTTGCTACGTAGCACCTCCAGACTTTTCAAAACCTTCTCTGAGCACTTTGTGTGTGACACAGATCCCTAGATATAAAAATCTTTGGGCTAAGTTTCATTAGTAAAATCCAGCTCTTGCACGCAGCTCCTGTTCCTGCCTTCCTGATCTATTTGTGAAGGTTGGAATAGCTTTGTGCCAAGAAAAAGGAAGCTCATTCTGGACGTGAGTGACAGATTCTTGTGTGACTAGCAGGGAGACCTGGACAGGTCAGTGACAGAAAACAGGGCAGAGCTGCCCATCACAGGGGTTCTGACTCTGGGTTGCTAGGGCAGAGCTGCCTCCCGGGGTAGCTCTAGTTCTGGAAAATGGGCCAGGCTGCACAGACAGCACGGCTCTGGCACTAAGCTGCAGAGGGTCCCAAAGAGGGCTCAGAACTTAGCTCAGCTACTTCCTCTCCCAGGGCCACTTCCCGCATTCCACTTCCTTATCACCCCATCTGTCCCCCATTCCCAGAGGAATCCGGCCCTGCTGGTGGGACAAGAAACAGCATGCTTACCATCCCAGTGATTCAAAAACTAATGTGTCCACTTCGAAAAGTCTCAGAGAGGAAACAATGTGTCATGAGAGTACAATAGCCCCTTCCCCATGAGCGATCTGACTCACAGTTCTCGGAGGACCCCAAAAGATTCATTGATAAATGTCAAACTTTGACTATAATTTATGATCTGCACCCCTGAAATAGCCCTTAAATAGGCAACAGCAAATTCTAAGGTCAATAAAGTACATGCACATAATAGTACCAAAGATGTCAGTGCACACGCACCACCCATAAGGGGTCCTTGTTGGCAATACCAAAGTGGAAATCGGGGTCATGGAAGTGCAATGATAAGGTCGCATATTTGACTGAGGTGTGTAAATAAGTCAGTCAATTATAAACAGGTTAGAGACTTCATCTAGAACAAGAAAGACAATCCTGCTTCATTTCTAGGGCGCTTAACTGAGACCCTCCATAAACACACTAGTGCTGTCAAACCTAAATCACAGGCAGGACAAGTTTTATTGGGGGTGTATTTTATTAGCCCGTCTGCTCCAGCTGTTCATAGAAGACTTCAGAAGCAGGTTAAGGAATTTTGCATCCCTATTGATCAACTTTTAAACTTGGCTTTTGGGTCTTCAACAACAAAGACAAAGTAGCAACAACTATCAAGGCCCAGGGGAAATGACTACAGGCACAGGAACAGGCTCGATTAATCACTGTGGTATCAGAAGATGAAATCCGCCCTCCTCAAAGACTCCAAAGGTTCCACACCCAGAGATGAAGAATGTGAGACAAAGTGGCTGCTACCACCATGGGGCCCCTGCACACGGGCAAGAACACTTTGGGAAGCAAGGCCTTCCTGGAACATGCCCCCTGTGCAAAAAGAAAAAACACCAAAAGTGAGATTGTCCCTTCCACCTAAGAAAGGACAGGCCACCTACTCCCATTTCAGCTGCTCTGGAAGATTAACGATGCCCAAGATCTCTCAAAGCCCCTCTCGACACAGTAGCTGTCACCCTCCAAGAATCTTGAGTAACTCTTAATGTTACAGGGAAAGGTAGAAATTTTCTTAGACACTGGGACATTCTCTGTCTTGCTTGAATTCCTTGGACTCTTTTCTCACAAGACCTGTGTTGTGACTGGTGTTGACGATATCCCTAAGCCCAAATATTTTACAATGCCTTTCAGGGAATCAATTTTCACTCATTTTGCTACTTTTCCCAAAATACTCTACCTCATTATTAGGAAGAACTCTTTTGCCTCTTCAGTAGCAACTCTATTACCAAATTACTCATCTACTGTTTTAGGAACATTAACATCAGACTCACCAGACAATAACTAGAGCTATGACTAGCAAATTTTATCAGGTAGATCCGTAAGTCTGGGATACTAAAACTGAAAAGGCAGTTCATGTACAGTCTGTTGGAATTTCCTTAAAAGACCAAAAGAGCTATTCTCATAAATGATAATACCCTATTCAGCCAGAGGTTCTGATTTGTAAATTCCTCAAACATGATCTTGTGGTCCACTGCCAGTCCCTATGAACACTATCACCCTTCTAATACTAAAACCAAATAGAAAGCCAGTCCCAGATTTCTGTGCCATTAGTGATGTACTATCTTAACCCAAATACTGAGTGAAACTACATGGTTGACTCTCACAGGTCTCGAAGATGTCTTTCTTTTGTGTACTATTGCATCTGATCTGTTTGCCTTTTAAATAGACTGATCCTGATACTATGGCAACTGTCCCACATACTTGGATCGTCCTATCTCAGGGATTCAAAGACAGCTCCGGTTACTTAAAAATTCTCTTGCAAGAAAATTAAGCTCTCTAACTTTTACAAACGGGGCGCTGTTGCAATATGTAGATGAACTTCATGTCTGTAGTGCCACAAAACTGGACTCTGATCAAAATACGATTAGATTTTTAAATTTCTCAGTGGCCATAGGATAGTGAGTGTGATAGTTAACTGGGGATCAACTTGAATAGGAAACACCTCGCTGGTCGATTTAGCACAGTGCTGGGTGTTTCTGGATCATTGATTTACTGAAGAGGGAGGACACACCCCAGGCATGGGTGGCACCAACCAATAGGCTTGTTGCCTGACTGAAATAAAAAAGGGAAAAAAAGGAAGTCTCATTTCTGGTTTGTTTTTTTTTTTAGAGGAGCTCCAGTCTTGACCATTGCCTTTGGATATTTGTCTCCAGGCTTTCAGCGCAGACTGCAACTTTCCAGTCCAGAATCTTCCACCTTTCAACACAGGCCTTTCAGCTTCTTGATATGGGCTCAAATGGGACTCTGCAGTGAGCTCCAGTCTTCTGATTTTGCATGGATCCTCGGCTCTCCAGCACACAGATGGCCCGTTTGAATTCTCCCACACTTGACTCTGCAGGCGGCCACTGTAAGCCTACACTGTAAATCTTTATATATCGTATTTCTGGAATATATTTTTATTCAATTTGTTCTTCTCGCAAACCCTAACTGAAACAGATTTTGGGAGCAGGAGAGATTCTGGAGAAGCATAATGTAGGGATGAAATTCTTTAACGGAGGTAATGTTTCCAGGAGTTGGCTGTCTAATTTCATGAGACCTAAAATTGCTATAGTGTTTCCTTCTGATAATGTAGTAAAAATGATAGTAAAAGTTAATGAAGTAAAAGTCATAGTCCATGATGTAAACTGTTTAACTTAATGTGCAATGTCAATCTATTTGACTAAGATAATCAAATTCCAGGTGCAATGCAAAGAATTTAGTGGTACTATGTAACCGTGGTGATGAACCTATTCCATGCATGTCATTGTGCTTTTCTTTCAAGACAAAAGATGTTAATATAGGACTTGTTATTCCTAAACTAAAACCTTAGTGTTCATGTTTAACTGCAGTGTTGGCACTTTGTGATAAATGAGTGATTTTGGGGTTTTGGGGGTTGTGGTTTGGGACTTGGTCTTAAGAGATTCACCATCATTGCTATGCATCATATTTTTGAGTATTTTTTGCAAAGTAGGAAATATAATGTTGTTGGCAGATTGTTCTCGCCATCTCTTGGCAAACTAGTAAAGAAAAGTCATGAGCTCCAAACGTGCATAAAAAATCTGAAGTTTTCTAAGTGTGAGAAAATTAAAAAAGGAAAATAATGAGCTCAAAGATTCAAATTCCTGGCTTCAGACACAAGTAAACAGTCTGAAAATTTCTAAGTGTGTTCTGAAAGGGAATCTTTTCTCCTTTAGCCACAGGGCTGAGATGGCAGAAACCCAAATACAAGCCCTCATAATTCAATTGGCTGAAATACAGTGTAAGTTGAGCACTCAGTATTGAAGGGTACCGAAGTAAAAGTAAAGGAACTGATTGGAAAAGAATAGGATGTCATAACTTGGAATGGAGTTGTTTGGGAAGACCCTGACAAAGCTGACGACATTGAGCTCCTAAATTCTAATTAGATTGCTTTGCCTGAGGAAGAGATTTCCCCACCCACAGTGGCAAGAGGCATCCCCACCCCCAACCCTGTGGTGCTGGTCTGTTCTCTTATACCTGAGGAAACTAATCGTTTGTTGCTTGACGCAGTTATCAAATATAATAATGCTGATATTCCTTGGGACCCACTCTCCACCCACTCTTGCCTGTAGGGCTATAATCAAGATCAACTCCCAGAAGGATCCTAAATACGAGCTGTACCATGTGACCCAGGAAGAGGTCTTTTACTCCCAAAGAGCTTCTTGAATTTTCTAACTCTTATAAGCAGAGGTCTGATGAAGAATTATGTGAATGGATTTTAAAGGTGAGGGATAATGGCAGCAAAAACATAAGCCTGGATTAGATGAGTTAGTCAATAAGAACCCATTAAGTAAAGATCCTAAATTTAACATTACAGTTCACAGAGTTTTAAAAGGTTTTAGTAGTTTATGTGACTTGTTGGCAGAAATATGGATCAAAAGATGGCCCATTGTGAATGAGTTTGAGATGCCTCATATTCCTTGGTTTACTGTTGGTGAGGGATTCAAAGGCTCGGGAAAATGGGAATGCTAGAGTGGATGTGCAGTGTTAAATCTAATCTTCCACACTAGGATGATCCATAAAATGTACCCTTCGCTAATATCTTAAGAAACAGATTCACGCGGGGAGCACCGGCATCCCTGAAGAGCCCCCTCATTGTTCTTCTCTGTGTGACAGATCTTGTGGTAGGGATCGTTTTCATTCAGTTGGGAAGCTTAAAGCAGTGGGTTTTATTGAGTCCCAGAGTGACAGGGGTCGTGTGATAACACTCAGCTGCCAAAGACGAGGTGCACATACTGTAAAGGAAAGCAGAAGCAAAGCAATGACTGGAATGGTCTGACCTGTGTAGACAGACCTGTAGCATTGGTTGATTAATTGTGGTGTTCTCAAAACAGACAGGAAACCTACTAAATCTTTACTAGATTTATATAATCTGAAAAAATTAAGGGTAAATGAATGAAAACATATCTCAAATGGTAGTGTCAAAGAATCACCATCTCTTAACCAATTCCCAGATGTGAGTCAGTTTACAGACTTGAAACCTCTTGAATAAAGGAGTAACCTTTGAGAGCAGACCTTGGTGCACTACCAGAAGTTTATTTTGTCAGTATTTCCCATCTTTCCCCACGGTGATCTAAGGCCTTTTACTAGGGAAGCTGTACATTAGGGAAAGTAAATGATCAGACATTTGGGGAACAGCTAGACACTGGTTCTGAACAAAACATCATCACCCAACTCAGAGTGGGTCATGGGTGTCCCTGAATCCATCCCGCAGTTATTTCCCTAGGTTCGGAATGCATAATCGGGTTAGCTATACTTATTACTTGGCAGAATCCTCACTTTGGTTACCTAAGTGTAGTTTAAGGGCTATTATGGTTGGAAAGGCCAAGTGGAAGCCATGAGAATTACCTTTACTTGAGGAAATAATAAACCAAAGATGATATTGTAACCCTAGAAGGATTTCAGAGATTAGTGCCACGCTCAAGGACTTGTAATATGCAGGCGGTGGTTCTCACCACATCTCCATTTAATTCTCCTAGTCGGCCTGTGCAGGAGAAAATGGGTGAATATTGGACAATTACAGTGTATTGCTGTAAACTCAGTTAAGTGGTGACTCAAGCTGGGTACCAGATGCGGTTTCCTTGCTTGAGTAGATTAACACATCTCCTGGTACCTGGAAAGCAGCTATTGTTTTCGCAAATGTTTTCATCTCTGTATCTGTTCATAAAGCTCACCAGAAACAATTTGCTTTCATCCAGCAAGGCCATCAGTATCACTTTACTGTCCTATATCCGGGTTATATTAACTCCCTAACCCTGTGTCACAACTTAGTTTGTAGGGATCTTGATCATTTTTCTCTTTCACAAAGTGTCACACTGATCCTTTCCATTGATGATATTATGCTGATTGGACAAGGTAAGCAGGAGGAAGCAACCACTCTGGACTTGATAGGAAAGCATTTGCATGCCCAAGGATGGGAAATAAATCCACTTAAAAGTCAAGGTCCCTCTACCTTAGTGAAATTTCTAAGAGTCCTGTGGTGTGGAAATGTAGAGATACCCCTAAGGTGAAAGATCAGTTGCTGCACCTGACTCCCCTTACAGTAAAAAAGACGCACAATGCTTAGTGAATCTTTTTTGGATTTTGGAGGCAACACATTCCTCACATCGGTGTATAGCTCCAGTCTATTTACTGAGTGACTCTCGATGCTGCCAGTGTTGAGTAGAACCCGGAACAAGAGAAAGTTCTACAACAGGATCAGGCTGGAGTGCAGGCTGGTCTGCCACTGGAGCTGCAAAGTCTCATTTATCAGCTGGTCCAACTGTAGTTGAGGTGTTGAGGAAGACGGAGATGCTGTTTGGAGCTCCCCCAGGCCTCCATAGGTATCACAGCAGAGGCTGACTAGCTCAGGCAATGGCACCTTGTCAGGGACTCAGTGTTGGTCTCTGCCGCTGGCACATCAGGCATTCGGCAGCAGCTGTAGTCAGATCAGCCTTGGTGAGCAGAAGTCTGTGTTGCTGAGCCCAAGCATAACCTCCATTCTTGCCACCATGGCCACTGTTCATAAGCCCGTTTGATAATAACAGGGGTGGCTGAAGAAAAAGGCTGACTGCTGTCCATGATGCGTCTTCTGCATTACAAGATCTACGTTTAGACTGGTGGAATGTAGGACTCTGCAACGAGCTTCAGTGACGGGCTGACATGCTGGTTCTCTAAAACAACCCAGTGAAAACTAATTTTTATTTCCCTGGCTATGATACTATGCAATGAAATTCTTTTATGCTAAAAAATTCTTTTAGGGTCCACTCTTGCTGTGGGCTAATGCTCCCTTTCCCTCTTTTTCAGACGATAAAATGAGGGTTTTTTAAATAGCAGAAGCCATTATCTGTATGTCTCCCTTGGATGAAATTTCAGTCTTTGATAGGAAGGATCAATGGTCCTCCTCAGTCCAAGGCAGTTGCAAAAAGATAGGTTGTTGGGCCTTTTGCACCCTTGAAAATCAGGGATCAAAATCCTAGGGGAGAGTGATGAGGTAGTGTTGCCATGGGGGACAGGGTCCTGGACAAGTTTCTAGATTCTTGTGCAAGATGAATGAGAAGAGGACACGGCACATGATGATAAGCAAAAAGCAGCAATGTTTCATGAGATTTAATTAGGAAAATGTATGTTCAGAGTAAGCATAAAGGGAAATGTCACGAGTGCTACCTATGTTGGGTTTGAGGATTTAAAATGATGCACTGGGTCGAGGTGCCTTCATTGGGTCTTTCAGAGCACGACTGATAATGTGATTAACATTGAGCTAATTAACATGTCAGCCATATCTACTACACATGTCGCTTCCCATAATTTACTCTGCTGAATCGGGTGCATGAGATGCCTCCATATCTATGAACTTTTAATGAGCTCCAAGTGATAAAAGGTTGCTATACGTCGTGTTGGAGAGTCTGGCATGCATGTGTCCTGGTCTGGAACTCTGAAATCTTCTGAGGCAAACACAGGGATCTTTGCCTTTCTTATCTCTGCCTCCAGGTAGCAGGCCTTAGGACAAAGGTCACAGAAGTGGCCCTAGGGCATGGCCCAGGCTCAGATGAACAGTGGATAGTGGTCCACTGGCCCCAATCATACTATATATATTATTTTCTTCCAAAAGATCTGGTCCCCCAAAATCTTTAAAGGGTGCCAAGGGTAGAATGCTCATCTTCTATAGCTGTTTCCTGCTGAGTAGCAGCACTGGCCCTATCATGGAACTCTCGCCCTTGCTTGATCTAGAGGGCAAAGGGAGTGAACCCCTCCTCTAAGAATTTCTTCATGAGCCACAGATATGGAGGTGGTCCTTGGATTGAATCATTATCTGTAGTTTAACAGCTGTTCATTAAGAAGAAATTTGACTAAAAGATGAAGTATACATGTTTCAAATACTAAGACTACAAGAAGCATTAATAAAGACCTTGTCAAGAGGAATCCTGGTGGCTAAAGGAACTGGAAGGAATTGGTTACTAGGTTCTATATCTGGCTAAGAGCAGATAAATAAAGATGCATGTTCCTGTCCGATTTGCTAAAAGATATTGACAGGAATTACTGCCATACAGGAAGAAAAGTTATATCTCAAAACATATATTATTTTCAGTAGTAAACATACGGGTAGCTGACAGTCTTAATTTTCCCAGACAGATAAATCCCTGCCAGTGTAACTCCAGTCAAAGGCTGAAGGGACCCAAAAGAAGTAGCTGGAGTAGCATCAGTAGTTCTATTTTCTCAATGTACAAATTTTTCCTGGTATCCACTAACACTTGTTCAGTAGAGTTTTCATAACCAGGCACCAGCAAAGAGTCACTGGCCATGGGCTGAGAGCAATCTTTTTGTGGGCATGTCAAAACACAACTGGAGAGTTTTCCTGGACAATATCCTGACTCCCTGTTCCTCACCCTTGTGTGTCCCGAGATGACTTCCATGAGGATTGCAGTAGGTTTTTGAAGGATGCGTTTTGGTTTACCTGATATTGGCATGGTCTAGTGAAGGCTTTATCTTTCAGATTGTTTGCAAAGGCAGTCTTTTAATGTGCCCAGATTGTGACTCTGGCGTAGTCGTAGTCTCAGGTCCTCCTCACAGAGGGGCACCTGTAACTTTAGAAACTTGTGAATGGATATTAGGGTCCAAATGGGTGGTTTTGTGGAAGAAACCTGATTAAAACTATTTTTATAGGATCTTCAGAGGGAAACTTCCCACTCTACTGAGGTTAACCTGGTCACTTCACTGACGCGAAAATGGTGTTGGCTATCCTTGGACATCAACTGCAATGCAAGGTCCCCTCAATATTTGGACCAGTAGTCATCTTTCCAGGAGCTCAGTGTTGAGCAAGAACTCACACAGCAGCATATTGGTTGCAGGGTGGGGAAAGAGTCCTTGACTAAGTCGGGGTTAGTAGAAATCAAAAAGAGGTTGGTTAGATTTAAGGTTCTGTGTTAGCAATCATCGCTCACGATCTCTAGGAGTCCTTGAACCACCAAAGAGAGTCCCAAGAAAAATAAGAACAAACCAAAAAAGGTCATTTTATAACTCGAGGCAGGGATATCAAGAATGAGTCATGGCAAGCATGAGAGTAGGAAAACTAGTTACGCAATGCATGCAAGGAAAGCCCTATTGCCAAGATTGGGCTGATTGTCCCTTTTATTTGGAAGTTACAACATGGTTTACTTATCTGGCTCAGCCGGTTGGTTTGTGCTTTCTTTTTGAGAAGAAAACTCAAGGCCATCAACTGGTTTACATGAATATGAAGTCTGTACCTCTGGTTTTTTTTTTGTTTGGTTGGTTTGCCTCAGGTGGCCCGGGATTTACCCTAGAGAGATGAATCTAACAAGTATTTGGAGATAGGCTTATTGGGAATAGAAATGAAGGCGATTGGCATCCTGCCCTGGGGTGCCATCATACCACACTCAGGGGTCAACTGCTCGCAAAGGAATGATGAAGTAGAGTTGGCCAGGTCCCGGGCAACTAGAAATGGATTGTGGGAAGTTTGAGTGACAGCGTGGCCCTGAGCAGGAAGAGTATATCCCTGCCAATTGCAGGTATGGGCCACTCTGGTATTACCATGAAGGCAACTTAGAAAAGGAAATCTCCCAACCAGGAGTTCAGAGTGGAGGTAAAGAAAACTGACTGGTGAATTCCTCCAAGGGCCACAATTACTTAGGAGCAGGATGACAATTTGCCCCAGTAGGAGGTCGGAATTTAGTAAGCTGCTGCAGTAACAAGAAGGCTTACCTGTGACATCCAGAGATACCCAAAGCGCTGGCAGGATGATGGGGATCCCTTGTGTGGGTGCGTGGAAGCCGCCTCCAGCACGATCAGCCACTCTCTGGGCATTACTCCCTGGCCCCCATGGCGATGGTTGCCTCCTCCCTCTCTGAGAGCAAGCTCGCCTCCAATGCCGAGGGTCCTCATCCATATTCAGAAAGGTTCAGCGAGGACTTGGTGACTTGTGAGGGAACCCCTTTGCCTGCTGCCTGATGGCTTGCACTTGAAGCACTCAGACTTACGCTGTCATTTTTTGGAGTGCCTCAGTCCCTCGAAGCCACAGGCTTTATCAGGAGCCTTATCCGTCAGGGCCAGCATGACTTTAGCTGCTATTTCTCTTGACTCCTTTTTGTCCTCCTCTTCTTCATGGCTATTAAAGACCGTGTAAGACATATTGACCAATTGACTTACCTGACTTATGGGCTGTGTCGGAGTTTTTGGAACTTTCTCCTACTATCTTGAGCAGCCTGGCAAATAAAATACGGTTCCAGGGTAACTTGGCCCTCTCTAGACTCCAGGTTTAAATCAGTGTATCTATGGAGAGCCTCATCAAGCTGATTCTAGAAAGCTGCTGGGTTTTTATCAGAGCCCTAACATTCCTGGTCTTATCATAATTTACAGACTAAGCACGCACTTGTGCATACCCACTAAGATGGCTTGGAAACATAAGCTTCAAGTGGTTTCTCCCCTAGTGTTATAGAGGCCCTTCTTTGGGCCCAAACAACACATCAGTTGGCTTATTACCATCACACAGAGCTGCAAAGGCTCCATTTTTTTGCTTGCCTTGCAATTGTTATATTCCTCTGTCTTTCTATTGCTGTGCAGAAAAAACCCAATATGAATTGGTCGGATGAAAAACCATTGTCAAGACGTGGAATCTGTCATGGTCCCCAGATAATTTACCCAATTTCTCTTTGCATTGTTGGACATCCTTGACTAAAAAAAGGATAAGCACTTTGATGATACCATCCATGCCTGCCACTTCTTGACGGTGTAGAACGATGGCAGGTTTCGTGTTGAGTTCCCTGAATCTGGGTTCTGGGCAGACCCAGACTAGTATAGGGAGAGCTCAAGAGGCTGTCTTTACCCTCTGGGTGCACTCATCACAGGTTTGTACTGAGTTAGCCTATGGGGGAAGGGGCTGACAAGATAGAATGTTCAGCAGCACAAGCTCTCAAAGAAGGATTAGCTCTATGGTAAAGATCAAGCTTCTGGTAGATAGCTGTTAAGACTCAGACCTAAGGTACCTCCAAAAACTTTCTCTGTCTCTTACAAAAAATATCTAACTGGAGTGTGGTGTTATATCTCAAGCAGCTATTGGGGAGGGGGCATACTTCCTGCTCCCCTCAGGCCTTAATATACTGAAATGGAAGTCTTCTTTTCTTGAGGGTCTGGGGTTCAAATTTGTTCCATTATCTGAGAAAGCATCTCAATGAAGCATCAGGCAGAAAGAATGAGGTGTTCCCCAAGATGGGTCTGTAGGCAGGAGTAAGAATTAGGTCAGGAGAACCTTATAGGGTGTTTCCTGGGTCAATCCCTGACCCATTCAGCCCCAGGGCATTCCCTGGTAAAGCAGAAATTCCTGGGGATTCAGATGCCAAACATCTCCTGCCTTGTGTGGGCACTGATGCCACATCCTTTGGATCTTCAGATCTCCTTCCTTTTAGCTACAATTTATCTCTGAGACAGTGGATCTGGAACTGGGTGCACTACAGGCTGGACACCTCTAGCTGATTGTAAAATAATCTACTGTCATAGTGTGCCTGTCTAACAGTGGGTAGTAAGTACTGTCCTCAGTAAACCCTGACAAATTACCCGGTATGGTTGCCTCTTGGGGACCCTGGCTGATAGAGGGGGGTAATTTGAAAAACGGTCTTCAGTCATGACCCACTATGGAAGGAATGGGACCACTAGGACCCAGTGTTTTCCCATAACCATAATAAATAACGAAGGTGGAGCTTGCTCACTTGCAAAGAGCTGAGGAGAGTCTAGTGGGTGAGAAACGTGGTGAGTGGCGGTCTAAGAACTGGGGATAGGTCCCTATGGAAAGAGACCAGCAAGCTACAGGAGGCATCCGAACCGCTATTAGCCTAGAAGAGGTGGAATTTTTTGACTCTAGTGGAACCAGTAACCCAGACAAGACCTAGTTTTAAAAACCTGAGCTCTTCTATAACCCCTTCACCCCTCCCTACCTCTTCCTCTACCTCAACTCTCCTGAATTGTCATTAACTCACATCACAGAGAGATACGAGCTTCCCAGCAGATGAAATCTGTACACTGAGAAGTCAGGACACACATCACTTTATATAGGGAAATAAACGTGAGCCCAGGATTCTCGTAAGAATGCCAGAACAAAGCAGGATGGAGGGAGGAATAAAGCTAGCACTAAAGAAGCAACCCCAAGAGACTAGAGGAAGAAATATCAATAAACAGGCTTGACCTGCTGCCCGAAGTCCGAGGAATGACGCACCAGATAGCTGAGAAGGGCAAGAGTGGCACATGCCCAGTGGGGACCTTTTAAACACGGAGGTGTTCGGCTCCCCCACACATGGAGGGGCACACCAGGTTCCTCTACTCTCCAGTTCCCTGCCTTTCTCTGATTACTAATAGCAGAAAGAAAAAAAAAGTTAAAGGATTTGAGGTTTCCGACAGATGATAGCCTGAGTGGGAAAGAAGGAAACTGAGGCTACTGAGGGGAGAGAGAAGCGAAATACACCCATGGGCTCCCTCTTGGTTTAGGTCCATACACTTTACCAGCTCCTATAGGTAGTATCTGCTGTCACCCGAATAACCTC
>RJWT010000227.1:0-79353 GCA_004365215.1 Cuniculus paca | reverse complement strand
TCAAGGATTGTTCCAAATGTAAATATTCAAACTAGTATATAAAAGACAGTAATTAAGCTAAATATTGATTTGATTTCCAAACATTAAAAAAAATACAAGATTTCAGTAGAGTTCTTTTCCCTTAAGGTACTGACTGACAACATTGTCATTGGAAGAAGAAAGATTGTGAACACCAGTCAGCCTTTTGATGGTTAAATAAAACAAACAAACAAAAAAAACAGTATTTTCAGTAAAGAAAACTAAGAGAGTAAGGTGATTGATGTTAGAGAGATTTGAAAAATGTATATTTCATCTTCTCCCAACTGAAAAGCGGGGAATACATGAAACTTGGGTTTTAATTAATTGCTTTTTGTTGTGCATTGAGAGGTCAAGTAGATTGTTTGAAGTTTTACCCTGGTTTAATTAATATACTAATGGTTCATTGAAGAAATATTTCAAAGAAAATATAAATGGAAGACAAGACTGATGAACCCTTCAGTTAATGTTGATTAAAAAATGAAATATGAAACCCTATTTCTCAGTAGTCTTAGAAAATTCTGTTTCAAGCTTCATGATGGTGAGATGTTGTATATTTTAGCGCTTAGTTTAATAACTTACCAAAAAACAGAGTAATATCACAAGTGAATCTACTTCCTTTGTCATGTAAAAATCACTCATATATCTATATCTAGACTTATATCTCCTTGTTCTTTCTGGTTTATTTAACAAATGCCATTAAATGAGTTGTTATTATAAATTTATCAATAAGAAAAGATGATCAGAAAAGTAATTTTTCTAGATTTGAGATCCTGAACTAGTTGAAATAAAATCTGAATTTGGTTAATCTGACTCCAATGTTCATCCTTTTAACAATGTTGCAGTACAATTCAGTATATTCTCCAAAAGGCAGTAGTAGATTCTAGTATTATTCTTAAAATGTATTCTTGCCATTAAAAGTCATTGTTTCCATTTGTCTAAATTTATTTATTTTTTATTTATTTATTGTTCAGTGAGGGTGAGAACAGAGCATAGGGTTCATATCTGTCTTAATATATAATGAAATAAATTCAATCATTATACACTTAGCATCTCTGATCCCCCTAACCATATACTTGAGATTAATTACAATGATTTTGATTAAAACTTTCAAATGATTAGCAAAGAAATTTCCTGGTCATATGTTGTCCCATAGGAAGTCAAAGGTAGTATCTATGAATTCTAGGATCATGATAATACGAACTAAAGACTTACAACATTAAATCGGCAAAACATACTTTTATGAGTAGATTCTGTTTCATTTTACTATTCTAATTAAAATGTGCTTCGACCTAGATGTGGTATGGTCCATTATTATAAATAATAGTTCTGTGTGCATCTTTATTACACTTCCAAATTTAATAATAACATTAAGAACATATTTATTATGTGTTCATTCGACTTCATAAATGACAAAAGTAAAACTTTTCATTTTTATGAAGCTATGGTTTGTATATATCATTCCTTAAATGCCCAAAGACATAACTAAAGACAAACACAACAGCTATAAAAAAAAAAGCTTAGACCATGATACAACACAAAGAGGCAAAAATATACATTGGCATTGGTTTTTACGCATCATATGTTAACTGATTTTTAAATCATATCATCTGAATTGGTAGTCTCTGATTGCAGTTTTTATAGTTTAATGGACCAGATAAAAACCACAATGATGTTACCATCTATATTGACCTCAGAAATCATCATTTTCATTAACTGATAGTATTACAAAATGAGACTCAGTGTAATTCCTCAGAATATTCTTATGATACAGTAGTTTTGTGCAATTATATGATAGCAACTGAGCCATTTAAAAATTAGAAATGCAGAGGCATATTTTAAAAAATCTTTTATAAATTCTTTAAGAATCTTTTAGTGTACAAAGAAATGAGTCATATTAATGTGGGCAAACTCAGTCAGAAATAAAAATATTCATTTTGTTAGGATTATTAAATTAATACATTAATATTTTTTCACTCAACATATATTCGTTGAGCACCTATCATATGTCATGTCCTATAATGCAACAGAAATAAGACTAGGATGTCAAATGTACTATCAGTATAACTTTCAAACAATATCAGTGAATCCTTTTGTTGAATTTAGTTGCCTTTTCCAAAAGTCTTATATGATAATTAAAGAGTGTTTTTCATTAAGTCATCCAAAGAGATTTGTGCTACCTTTTTTTTTCTTTTATGTGGAATTTGTGATATTTTAAAACATTTGTTTGTTGGTCTAACTTAATTTCACATTTTTTTTTTTTTTTTTGCGGCACCGGGGATTGAACTCACGAACTTGCGCTTGCCAGGCAGGCGCTTAGGCCGCTGAGCTAGATCCCTGGCTTAATTTCACATATTTTTAAATATTTTCTCATGCTGATTAATTTCTGTTTAATATTTCCCACAAAGTTATAATCTTCATGGGGATGGTAACATTCACCTATGAGCTTTTAATAAGGGTACAGAAATGTGTATAAGCTACAAGAGAGACAGTTGAAAGCTGCCCAACAGCTCTGATTATCTCTGGATTTTAATTGTTTTAGGGAAGATGTAAGTGTTGCTATTGTATATGGCTATTTCATGACTTTATTTTTTCCTTATATCATTTGCTTAGTAGCTATTTCATGTCATCAGAAACTAAATAACAAAATACGATGATTTTGTTACTTTTGCTCTTAAGAAGCTTAGTTTTATTTGTAGCCAAACTATGAAACATTAAATACATGGTTTTGCATTAATTAATTACGTTTACACAATTTAAGCTTTTCTTGCATAAGAATGGATTATTATCTTTGTATCAGTCGATATCAGGACCAATCTTGAATAAATACCTCTAAAGAGCAGAACATGTTCAGTAATATTCTTAGTGGAGTTTAGGAATTGTTATATCCATATTAGTGGGAGTTTCCTTTAGCTTTCTATAAGGTAGGCTTTCTTTCAAAGGACAAGGAAAACCAAATCTATATCAAATGTATCTTCTTCTTTGAAAACAATCGCTAAATTATATTAATTATTATTTTTATAGCAGGACAGGTGTTATAGATAGTAAGTTCTACACCTTTATAGTGCTACAGCTACTCAGAGATTTTATGTTAACCTTACACATATAGTTGAAAAGATATATTTCATACTTTGCTGTTCATTGCAGTTAAGCATAAATTCATTTTCCTACCTAAAGAAAATAAACTCAGGGGAAGAAATCATTACCCAGTGATGAACTACTTCTGGTTCTATATTAAACAAATGAGTGAAAAAAAAAGTGTTTTGAGAATGTAAATATCAATGTTTCCAAATAAATTATTAAGAAAAGTCAGTTTTTTGTACAGAAAATCAAACTCGGGACCTTGCACTTGCCAGGAAGGCACTTGTGCCACTGAGCTATATCCTGGTCCTTCAAATATATTATTATTCTTTTTTGTAATATTTTAAACCAGAAACCTTTATATACTCACCAAATCACTGAGATTTAGATATTACATATAAACATTTCTATGCAAAAATAATCTCTAGAAATTAATTTACCTTAGTAATACATATAAAATGATATTTTTACTTGTATCTATGCAAGGGTACTAGTTTTGTGAATTACTCTGATTTCTTAAGAACTGTGGTTTCTTTTTGATATATTGTACTTAAGGAAGCAAATATAGAATTAAAAGGGAAACAAATGGAGACTAATAACTAGTAAGACGACTTCAAAATAAAAAAAACTTAAGTATTACAGAAAGAAAAACTAAGGAGTAAAATATATAATAGCTAAAAAGTAAAAGTGGAACATTTTCTTCAGGAGGAAATGGATATGAAATTGATGCATTTCAGACATATCTAAATGGAGATACTTCAGAAATAACCTAGTGTAGTTCTACAGTGCTTTCCTTCCTGATCTCTACCTACTTCTGATGAATTCGATGTAAATAAACATGTTCTTTTTAAAAATTGGCTTCTTTCTTTAAGCTGACTCCTTCTGCTGTTTTTGGATCCAAGCTGTGAACCTGACCTTTCTACACACTGTGAGATCAGACTAACTCCAACCATTTTCACGGGTCAGTAAAGACCAATTCATGCAAGATGACATCCAGAGTTAAAGAGGACAATACTTTGAAGTCAACATTATCTGTACAAAGCCAAAGATAGAGGATGGTAGCATGACAAACTAGTTTCTTTTTAATGTTCACATTAATTTGCTTATTAAGAAACCTTCAGGCATTATGCATGTTTAAATGTGTACTTAATAGCTAAGGTAAAATTACAGGGGAAAAAGCACAGCAGAAAGTTATTTTCCTCTTCCTACTAGATGCAAATACATCTAATTAGGCAGAAACACAGCAGTGGAATCTTGTAGTGTCCATTGCATGTTTGAATTATGAGCAGGGTATCTATGCAATCATTTGAAAGGCACGCTTCCTGCCAGCTGGTGTCAGAAATGGAGTCATTATCAGGTGTTATAAAGTTGTCAAGAATATTAGCAAGTTTAAGCATCATTGACCCGGGTTGAATTCAAGGTGGTTATTTGAAAACAAAAATACTTGAAAGTGGTGTTACTCTTTGTAGAAGACACGATATCTTTAAAATGTTAAGTCCCTGCCAAAACTACATAACTGAATTACTTTCCATTTTCTGTTGATAAATCTCCAGATTATGTTGGAATTTTCAGCATAATAAATAAAGGTAAAATTGGTGTTCTTTGAAATAGATTTTGACACTTTTTTTAAACCACTAGGTTCACACTAGACTTCTTATATGGTATTACTTTATTTAACAAGATATAAAAGATAAAAGATTGATAATAAAAGATAAAAGATTTAGAGTGGAAAAATTATGCAGATCATAGTTCAGGCTTTATTAGCTTTAGGACATTTATTCTTTCACTGTTTGGGATGGGGTTGTGTGATGCCTTCTTCCCAGAATTAATCTGTACATTATAAGAAGCCTTTGTGAACCACATTTTAAAATTGTACTTTAATATTATTTATTTTATTTAAAACAGTTGCCTATTATCAAGTATAACTAATGCCCAAATGACAACTCCAGATTGTTTATCAATAATGTCAATGTAATAAACAAGTTAATTAGCCTTTGGAGAATTCATTCAATAGAGGCCAGTAAATAACTTCAATAGGATGCAGACTTCTAAATAACTGAATCTTATTTTTCTTTTCCTTTTTTTTATTTTAAAGTGAATCTTATTTTTTTACTGTGAAAGACTTTGCAAATTTATTAGTTTCAGTTTTCCTAGTAGAACAATCAACTTAAATTTGAACATAGTCACATGAACTGTGGAATTCTCAAACTTTGATTCCTCTCATACAAATCTTTACTCCTACTGTCAAATTACTGGATCTTATATCTTGCTCATAACCTATATGATGAGGTTACAGATCTTAAGAATCATTTCCAAATATCCCATATCAAAGATAAGAGCATGGTTTTGTTTTACATTAGAAAATTTCAGGAATCCAAATGATTTAAAAAACAAGAAATTAATTATCAAATTAAAAAAATGGATATTTTGGTCAAACTAATTACAAGACAAATAAATATTACTTAAAAGTATAACTATTTCAGGAAAATGTATTCATTATCTACTTAGAATAACATGTATTAGTTTTCTCTTGCAGTAAATATTTCTACTAATAACTCAGAAATAGCCTGGATGCTGCATGATTCAAATATGCATGGAATTTGGTCAGCACAGGGATGCAAAGCAAACACTGCTAATAGGACTCCAATTAAAACAATCATGTGTTCATATTTCATCTAGTGGCTACTACATTTTTGGTACCAGAATTACAGTCTTACATCTACATAAAACAAAAATTAGAAACAATGCTAATAGTGTAATCACATAGTAGAATGAATAAATTGTGTCCTTGTCATTAAACAGAAATATTAGAATGCAGTAAAAAAGAACAATCTAGTGATATACACAACATAAAAAAATCACACAGACACAATATTGAATAATACAAGCCAGACAAAAATACATGCCTACTATACTGTGTGATTCTATTTATGTGCTATCAAAAACTGGAAGCTAACATAGGAAGATAGATGTCAGAGGGACAGGCAAGTGTCCTCTGGGGTGCTGGAAATTTTCATAATCTGATAATCGAGATGATTACATGCTCGTATGTATATGGTTATGTGTACGTGTGTTTGTTAAACTCTCATGCTGCTGTATTCTTAAGAATTATGTATATTCACTTGTAACCTCAGCATTCTGAGAGGCAGAATCAGGAAGACTGAAATGTGGAGCCCAGCCTTGGAAACTTAGTGAGACTCTGTCTCAAAATAAAAATTTCAAAAGGCTGTAGATGTTGATCGGTATTCAGGTCTTGGTTCAATCTCTACCAAGCACACACACACACACACACACACACACACACTAAAAGTACTAAATATGTATATTAAATACAATTATTTAATTTTTTTCAACTGTGAAAAATCCTGTGGATCATCCAAAGATAATATTTAATTTTTCAGAATGGATACGAAGTGGATACTTCAACAAGACTTATTAGAGGATCAGAGTATCCAAAGATATAAACGTCAAGGATGAAATTATGAAGCAGAAACTTATAATAGTGTAACTTTAGAGAAAAAAATAATTCAGTTATGTATTCTTTTAATTAGATTTTCATATATCCACTATCCTAAATTCCTATTCTATTTCTATACTGCTAAATGAAAATGAAGAAAAATATTTTCTACCTGACTGTAAATGAATTTATAGGGTAAAGAGTCTTAAGAAGAGAGAAGGTGAAATGAAAAAAAAAAAAATCTGTGATCAAAGTCAAGTATTAAACAATATTGTACAAGTATTAAACAATACTGCAGAAAGACCACACTCTTCCTTGTAAGTTATCATTTTCTCTTCCATCAAATACAGAAGTTATAGAAATAACATTTGATGATCACAACTCTATGAAAAATGACTCAAATATGTGAGTGCTGGAAAAGTGCTTTTGAAACAAGATATGCACTGTCCATCAAGTTGTTCTGAATCATAATAACCAGCATACACGAAGCAATAAACATAAAATAAGCAATTTTATAAGATGGATATGCCCACATTTTCAGTTATGCTTTAGTTCTATCAACGGAAGTTGAAAGTCCAAACTTCAAAATATTTACTAATGACTGGTCTATAACAGTTCAAGTTTCAGATTCTACAAGCATGGGACAAGCACAAATTCTGAATTTTAAAGTAAACAGACCTTGTGGCCTGGTAGGAAACCTGTTTCACAGCAGTTTCTACTTGGGGTAGAATTCTCAGGGCTTGCTTTTGTGAGATTCCATAATAGAGCAAGGCAGGGCATGGCATAAATGGTCACAGTGAAAACTCACTGTGTCTCCCCAACTCTTGTGCTTTTTCAGCTATAATAGGGTATCTGTTGACAAAACAAATTAGTGCAATTTCCTGACCTAGAGATGTTCCTGCCTATTATGCTATTCCATAGCACTTATTATTTTAAACCACTGATGTGTGAGTAACCTCACATTAGAAACACAGTCCTTGCCCATAGATAATATCATGCTTTTTTACCCCTGCTGGAGGAAAACTTGCTGTGACCAAAATTGTTTTGTTGGTGACTGACTTTTGCTTAACTTAGAACAAAATAAAAAATACTTCAGGAAACCTACTATATAAAGATCCTGTATCATTACTTTCTGTCTATGGCTAATTTTTTTTTCAGAGCTCCATTTCTTAAAATAGTATAGAAAAAGAGAGAAGGAAAGAGAGGGAAACACTAATATCAAAGTGTTATATTTAATATTTCCTCATACTCCCAAAGTCCAAGATCATTAGATATGCAGTGCAATAGGTAACAGGATGGGCTAGTGGTACCAGTAACAGAAGTTCACATCTCAACATCAACACTTACTAGCCCTGGAATTTGGGAATACTGATTAAGTGCTCTAGGCTTCCATATGTACAATAAGACACCAAAAGTGTTTCCACTCCTTTCATGGTTATTTCGAGTTAAGTGAGTTGAGATATATGAAACAACATTTAGAGAATGTAACCCAGTGCATCGATGACTGGTGTATTGTATTTTCAAGGCCAGGGATCAATCACTTGAAACAATGTCATAGAGAGAGTAAAGAATTTCATGATCACACTCACAACCAATTTCTAATTATAGATTTCTAGTTACTTCCAAAGTCAAATTTTTGAAAGTCCTGCAGAAATACTCTTAGAAAAGAAAATTATTTCTAAAATACTAATCACTTGATTATGATAAGTCACTGGGCTTATATAAACTGAATGCTCTTTAATTCCTTGGTTCCATACAATTTTTCACTTTGCAGTCCTCTTCTTCCTTTCTCATACATTCCCAGACAAGTTTTAGAAATCATGACTATTCTTTGTTGCAAAGAGTAGAATTTACTTCACACTCATAGAAATTTATTCAACAGGTCTTTATCTAATGCAGTAATGTTATGGACAATAGCTAATTGCTACTGAGCACATTAATAACACCAAGTCAAATGTGTGCATTTAAAAAATGTTGATTTTCCAGAAATATGTATTTATGGAAACTGGTTCGGATAAGTGTTCCCCTAAGGTCCATGTCTTAAGGCTTAGTCTTTGGGGTGACACAACTGGGAAGATACAGCACCTTCAAGAGACAGCACCTAATAGGCAGAACTGAAGTTACTGAGAATCTGGCATCTAAAGGATTGTGAGATCCTGGTGCTTTCTTTCTCTGCATTTGCTTTCTGGTCCTGAGATGAGTGAGTCTGCTTCACCACGCACTCCAGTCCTGATGTGCAGCCTCACCATAGGCCCAAAGTAAAATAGCCAATTGATCCCGAACTGCAACCTCCAAAACCAAGGACTAAAATGAGCACTGATTCTTTATAATTTAATTACATTACCTATCTCATTGTCATAACAGAAAGCTGACAAAAACAGTGGTCATTACTTAAAATCTGGTCTGAGAAACTGTTTACCAGTCTTCCATATTTTTAATAATTTACTTACATTTTACTCCTGATATTTTCCTTAACATTAAGCAGATTCTCTCTCTCTCTCTGTGTCTCTCTCTCACCTACACACACACACACACGAATGCACAAGTGTGCACATCATTTTGTGATTTTGTGAACGTGGAAATGTTCACACAATTTTTCCAGCTGTATCTGAATAACTGCATGTTGTCAGGTGCATGTAATACAAAAAGCTTAAAATTATAGAGTGAGTCTAAAGTCAAAATGATAAGTTTGTATAAACCTGCTGTAGATTTTGGTTGGATGTG
The DNA here is from genome assembly GCA_004365215.1 of Cuniculus paca. Classification (NCBI taxonomy): domain Eukaryota; kingdom Metazoa; phylum Chordata; class Mammalia; order Rodentia; family Cuniculidae; genus Cuniculus; species Cuniculus paca. Next base: position 70,076 of record RJWT010000227.1, on the reverse strand, counting down.
ATTTCCAACACTTCAGTGACTCTAGTGTCACTGAAATGGAAATTGTCCATAGTACTTGTAAGTATCAATTCCTTTCATCTAGTAAACTTACTAATAATGCTCCCAATCCAATTTAAAAACCATTAAAGTGTAGTGACTTTTAAGTCCATTATAATTTAGCTCATTTCTGCAAAGTTTAGTTTAGAAGAACGCAACTGTCATTTGGGCTTCCGGAAATTGCTTTTAATTGCACTTTTCTCCATGAGAAAGGAGCGCCTCTACACACAATGCTGTTTGTATACTTAAACCACCCAAATGCTAGTGAACACCTTTGCTTTACACACAATTTCATTGTGGGTTACATAATCTCATCTATTAATTCAGACTTTTATGTGGTTTTTAACTTCTGCAAGTTTGAACTTGAGTAGGTTTTAAACATAGTAAATGGAAACTGTAAAATATTTGATTACTCATCTAAAAGCAGAATAAAAATTTCATAGGCACACATAGCTAATGGGAAAGCTTAAATTATGCAAATACTATTCACGCTTATTTAATTACAAAGTTAAAACAAATTCAAGATATGAGGTGGTCTACTAGCAACTTTCTACTTTAGACCTATTTACTCAATAAATCAGCTTTTGGTTGTAGAAGTAGGTGCTTTTAATCGCTAATTACAAAAATTGACTATTGCCTTCTAGTACCAAATACAGTTTGCAAATTAAAGTTTTTGTACGAAAATATATATCAATAGAAAGAGATTATTCTATAAGTATTATGAGCTGATTACAGCTATTTTATCTGCAAAAATTATAGAACATTCTTTGTCTCTCTGTCACTGTTGATGCATCTTCTGATAACTGAAGTTGTTTTAGAAATAGCTAACACACATCTATGAGAATTTTCTATGTAACAACTTTTTCAAATGTAAAGCTACCTGATCAGATCTAAAATTGGCTACTGATTTTTAAAAAAGCTCTTTAGAAAAGATTTATGAACATACTTTAAGAATGGAAAGGAAAAAAAAACATGTGATTGGGTTAGGATTCCACAAAACAAGCAATGAAAATGTACACTTTTTCCCATAAAACTGCTCTATTAGCTAAAAAATTCACATCCATATGTTACTTTGTTTTATAAGAAATGTAATAGAAAAATTTTAAATTAATATCTTTAGGACTGGGGATGTACCTCAGTGGTAGAGCACTCCTAGCATGCATGAGTCCTGGATTTGATTCCTAGCACTAAAAATAAAAAAGAAACGCTTTTTCAAAAAGTGCTTTCTAGATAATGTCTCAAGTAGAGTTAGTGGAAAGCCAATATCACAAGTTAAATTTGTAACAACTGACTTATCAAGGTTTAAACACTTCTGACACACAATGTATATTGAATACTATTTTCAATAAATATACAGTTTATTAACTCACAAGTAGAACAGATACGTTTCACAACTTTTACAAATGTGATTTTTCATAAACAACTGTTCATTCTTCATGAAAGTGCTCAGTTTAGGCCAAAATTAAAAACTAATTATGTTTGCTATGGCTTGAATTAGCTTGGTTATTATGTTGATCTGTGCAGTTGAATGAACTGACTTATCTAAACTTTTTTTTTAATCATTATAAATAGAAGACTATTGCTTCACCAAAGAAACCCCATTACAGACTCTCCAGGGAATAAGAATGAATATATTCTGTTATAACTTGTCTTTCTCTGTAAAAATATCTGGGATTAGTGATGTTGAGCTTTTAAGGAAGAATAGAGATTTTAAACAGGGAAATGATTGCAGAGGCCTAAAATACCATCAATCCTACAGATGGACCAATGTCACTTCTGTGCTACCCTTTGCTCTGAAGTTCCTTACTGAACGGTAAAAAGGCCTATCTTAGAGCCCACTGTATATCTTTCCCACTTATTGTTTATGTAGGAACAGCAAGTTACATTTAGCTACTATAAAAATATACCATTCCATTAATCTCAATCTCATTTTCTATTTTAGATTTTTAACTGAAGTACAAAGAAAGCCTGTATATTCATCACACTTATGTAAATATCCAAACAAGACAATCGCTCCTTTCAAAAATCACTGCAAATAGTAAAGCAGCTGATAGTCACAGGAAACAAAATTTGGAAATATTTGCAGGCGTTCCCCCATGTGGGCATTAGCTTCTTGTCAGCGAGAGGAACGGAATGCAAGGTACTCTGACTACTAAGTCTCATGGTATTTTAAAAAAAGAATGTTATGCAACATTTCAATAATAGCAAAGTGGAGACAATGATAAACTTAGGAAATATTGGTTTTCCAGATAATGATTACACTCCAGTTATTCTATAAATTAATAAATCTTCAAAACTAACAATAGTCACATATTCAGAGTTACTTGAGAAACATGTTAAAGAACACTAATTTATACCAAGTAGTTTGAAACCTTAACTTGTACAAGTCATCAAATTTGATATGATCTTTTATACTGATTCATATATTCACTAACTCTCAATAAGCAACTGTGAATTTTTTGCCAAGTTCATATGGAATAAATAATTAGAGCAAGCCACCAGCCTTTCCACACTAATGCATACAAGATGTTCGAGGACAGAGGCACAAGCACAGGTTGACAAATACACCTGAGCCGAAAAAGAAGAAAGAAGTAAAATGGGTCATAAAGCATTCTGAACAAAACACTTGAGCCTCATAAAAGAGGATCTTTTGTTGATCTATTCACCTTGACTTAGAGAGAACATACAGTTAGGTAGAAATTGTCACGGTTTAAGTACAGAATGGGCCAAGTTACTTGTAGAATAAACCCTATCATTCTCATATTTAAAAATGATATCAAATCCCAATATTTAACTTAGGATAATTTAAAAATTGAGCAAATATAAAGAAAAAAATCTCAACAAGTGCATATTGATCATTTTATTTGAAAGACTTAAAATCAGAGAATATTATTCTTTGTATTCAATATTAGTTGTACTTAGACCAATGCATATCTAAAAAATTGTTTGACTTTTTACCTATAATTATGTATAGATGCTTGGAATCATGATAGCTGTTCATCTTATAAAATAATTAAATATCAGCTAATAAAATACCAGTTAATTCTGCAGATAAGTCTAACGAATCTAATACAAATTATAACTAAACTTTCATGTCTCAAAATTTATTATTAATTAACAAAATATTGCTGTTAGCAATTTATATGAAATTTACTATCTTTTATTTTAGCACATACTCTTTCCAAAACAAATATTGGTGTCTGCACTTCTTTTGTTACTGCAAATCCAAGATCATCTTGCCTATACTAACCTTTTATGGATGAGGTCACCAAAGTTGTGCCAAAATTCAATAATGATGTTCAATCTAATGTAGTCATGCATTTTTCTCATTGCTGGAGTGTAGCCCATATAGAGTTTCACTGAAATGATGAAACGCTCACCTAAAATGCCCTATGTAAACATTTCCCACATTAAAAATTGTGAATAAAATACTACAGTGTTACAGCTTACTTGTAAGTACAGAAAAAAAGTTGATAATTACTTGTCTCTTTTAATATGGGAAAGAAGACATTTTATGTGCCTGTTGCACACTTGAAACAAACAAAAAATTCTTCATACTTATTATAAGAAAGGCCCATAATTTAAATTGACAACTACTAATGAATTTCAATTTCTTCTAAAGAGTGAAGTAGTTTCCACATTGTGAAATTGAATTAATCAGTTTGAATGTTTCCAAAAAGAATGATAAAAAATGAATGAAACATTATCCAATCTTTTTTTCACAAAGTAAATTCAACAAAAATACTGAAATATTTATTCTATTAAAAGTAATTTTTTTCTAAATATTTTTTAAAAAGTTGACTCAACATAGAAAGTATAGTAGGTATCTTGCATTTACGTCCCAAGGAAAATTAGCTAATAATTCTGCAAAGGGCCTACTCCATGGAAATAGCTATAATTCATTGCCATAGCAATGTAAAGTAAATTTTAATTATTTTAGTAAAAAACAACAATTTAAATTGTTCTCAATGCTTGTGTATTTCTACGTCAACTCAAAAATACTTGTTAATAATGAAATGTGTAATTAAGTTTCTTATCAATAATGAAATGTGTAATTAAGTTTCTTCTTACCAACTAATATAGGTGTGTACTCTAAAAGTTCTATTAGATGTACTTTACTTTGACATCCCCTCTAATTAGCAACAGTAACAAAAATTCATAGAGTTTGCAGACAAAACATATCTCGGTAAAACTTTAGAGAAATATTTTGCCAATTTCAGATACTATGTAAAAATCGTTTAATAATCAAAAAATAAAAAGAGAATGAGAACAAGAATTTAAAATAAACTGAAATCTGAAATCATTTTTGAAGGCAAGAATCATGCTAAAGAAGGCAAGCTGTCTGATTTTTTTTCTTCACCTGCTTGATAATAAAAGTAAAATATTCCGCTTTTATACAAATTTTGATATATCTACCTATGTCAACTTCTTTTTTCATTAAGTAACACAAACTCATTAAATGAGAATTCAATTGTGAACTCACAGACAACTTATTCAGGTAAATTTTTATAAATTGTTATGTAAAACTTCTATGGATTTTAATAATGACTTATAAGGTAATCGCAAATACTCTATGCCTTAATTCAGGTAATAGGTATATACAGTATTACAATTCAATTCACTGCAATATTAAATATATATATATATGTATCTTATACATATATGTAAATTGACTTGAAGGAAATCAAGATGAATTTTCTAGTCTTTATATTTCATTTTTATTTTTTGGCTGTGATGTGACTGAGCAATGTTATACGCTGAATAAAGGGAGGATAAACAGTGACAGATACTATCTGATAAATGTACCTATTGAGACAGCTCTAAATCAGGTTTCTCTTAAAGGATAATACATTTGTTTTCATCACTACTTTAAAAAGAAATACAACTATTTTCAAGTAAAAGATAACGTTGTACTTTAGACTGCTATTGACTAACATACAAAGCAAAAAGCATTTAGGAGAGTAATAAGATTTCTGATAAATAAGAGAATTGAAACTAAGATTCTGTTTTTCTACTTTTATTCTGCAGCATACCTATTTTTAACGCTAAAAGGTATAGTTGAAAACAACTATGTGAAATCTAAAGTTGTTCATGTCTGATTGCTCTAGAATTTCATTTCAAGCCATGAATTTAACTCTTAAAGTACTGGAGTATAAAATAACTTATTGGCTTACCAGACAAAATTCACCTGTAGTAATATCAAAATTAATAATACCCACAAAAATTAGTTGTGCGTGCCTTTGACAGTGTCAATCAAAATTTCTTCAATGAAAAGCCGCCTTTTTATTGCAAGACAGCAATTCAATTCAATTATTTAAAGTTATCAGTCATGTTTTTATACCAAACATTTCCATTAAAACATTTATTAGAACACTGAGGTGTTAAATATTTTTTTAAAATTATGTAAAAAATGTTAAAATTTTTTAAAAGCCCCAAACACCAGGATATTTTATACACACAAAAACTCCACTTAAGAAAATGTTAAGCTTAGTTGCGCCCATGACGAAACTTCTAAAAAACTTCATTACTTACTGTTGACTGAGTATTACTCACAGAGATTAAGTTTTAAGAATTCATCTGTTATTTATCCCGGAATGTTTTGAAAAAGCTTTGCGCACTGTACACTTCTCAATGAGGTGATCACCCTACTCTGGTTTGCTGAGAAAAACAGAAAATCTGGAAATCTGTGAGACTGCTCTTGTGCTAACGTATTTTAGGTGGCAATCAGCAATGAACTCAATTATAAAAGAAAAACATGAGAAAACATTTTTAGATACCTGTTTCATATTTACTCTATAAAGTCATTTTGACATGCCTACACAACTGGTTGTGGCAGCTTTCAGACATGATTTCTAATCGAGAGCGAAAAAAAAAAATGTGCTCCAGGTTCTTTAGAGAAAGCTTGCCGCTGGGAAGTTGATTTTGGCCAAGTGCCAAAATCGTGTGCAAAGGGGCCTCATTACGGATTCATGGCAGCCTTCTGCACTAACAAAAAATGTGACCCAACAGGCTAAATCAGAGACTAAAATTAAAAAGTAAGAGACAAAGACAACTTACTTAATATTCCTTCCAAAGCAACATTAAACTTTTTTTTTTTTTGGTAATTAAACCCTTGTTAGTCTAATGCAGTGTCCCTCTGTCCTCAAATGATTGTACAATTACTCTTTAAAACTTGTCAATTTCCCTTCTAAATAACACTTTCTTTCCGTGGCAGTTTACAAAGATTTCACTATATAATAAAACTATATCCACTGCATTCGGTTCACCAGCAGGAAACAAAATCGTCAAAATGCAGGCTACCGCAATTCCTTTAAGATTTAAACAAACAAGTGAAAAATAAGCAAACAATAGTACATTTTAAACTTCCACAGAAGTGAGCACGCACCTTCTACACTCAGACCCGCTGCGATTAACCTGTCCCGCTGCCCAACTTTCACCCCCCAAAGCAGATTTGATACACGGCCTTACCTAGATGTCTTCTGGCTGCTCTGCAGATCAAAAAGTTTCCTGCCTAAGCACACAGATATTCTTTCACAAGCCATGAAGGTCCTTTTATGAATTCAGCACTGTAACAGGCTGCTTTCCACACCACTTCGAGAGCCCAGTGCGTCAGCTCTCAAGATAAATACATTGCTAATACACAATTAGTGGGAGAGGTTGCCTACTAGAGAATTTATAACGAAAGAAGGAAAAAAAGAAGCTTTTTTTTTCTTTTTCTTGAAATAGCAGAGAGGGTGCGGTCAGATGTTAGGTTTTGCCTGAGAAAAGGGCCCTACACTGCACTAGTACCTACTAAATACTAGCAGAAGCTGCCCGGGAAGGGAGCCAATGGAAGGACTTTGTTTGACCCAGCTGCCAATCTCCCCTGAAGCCCTGCGCCAGACTAAACACTCACACTATTTTAACTCAAATCAGGCTATAGCAGCTGTTTGCTTTCCGGCTCTGAGCTCTGCACCCACCACGGCCTGTGTAGTTCACCTACCAGCTTTGCTAGCTGCCTGGCTGAAATCTGTTCTGGGGTGAGAGTTGTCACTGAAAACAAAATTTTAACCCTGTCCCTCATGATGAAGAGGGATTGGTTTGTTGTTTAGTATTTGGATAGGGTCACTTGAGGGTAATTTTAAAATCATTTAAAAGAATGATTTAGTTTTTATTTTATGGAAAAAAAGGTAAAACAAAATTTCATGAAACAATAAAGGACAGTAACAATAGTTAACACAATACATGCTATCTTTAAAGTAGTTGATCAGGGTACAAGATATGGCCATAAAAATTGTTCCAATTGATAGTAGTACAAAATCTTCTTTTTTAATGAACTAAGAGACACTAATAGTATAACTGGCTTGCTTTTTTCCCCTTTTCCCTACTGTCCTTCCCCCTTTCATTTATCCTACTTCCTTTTTCCTTTTGAACAGTTTCTTCCCATTTCACAATATCTATTGTACATTTTAGAACTTATTTACTCTCTTAGTTTCTCACACCAGGGAGACAATATGATGCTTACACTTGTGAATCTGATTTATTTCACTATGAGTATGGTCTAAAGTTGCATCCATTTACCTATAAAATTCTCAAGGTTATCCTTCTTTATGACTGAGTAGTACTCCATTATATAAAAATATCACATCATTTCAATCCATTCCTCAGATGATGGGCATTTGGATTGCTTCCAAGATTTAGCTATTATAACTTGTACTGCTATAAACAGGGTTATATTATTTTTAATTTTTCAGGAAAGATACTCAGAAGGGGAATAGCTGGGTGGAATGGGACCTCTAATCTTAGTTTTTTGAGGAATCTGCACACTGATTTCCACAGTGGCTGTACCAGTATATATTCCCACAACAGTGGAGTAGTGTTTCTTTTTCCTCACAGTCTCTCCAGCATTTGTTATTGGCTGATTTCTTGATGATAGCCATTTTTTCTGGGATGAGATGGAATCTCCAGTGTTGTTTTAAATTGCATCCCTCAAATGACCAATGACGTTGAACATTTTTTCATATATTTATTTGCTATTTGTATGTCTTCAGCTGAGACATGTGTTTTCATTTTAGATGCCCATTTTTGGATTGGGTCTTTGAATTAGGAGATAGGATTTTTTTAATTCTTTATGTGTTCTAGACTGATGTCCTTTGTCTGAGGGACAATTGGCTAAATTTTTTCCCAACTGGGTAGGTTGCAAAGCTACTGTGATAAAATCAACACAGTACTCGTAAAAACAAAACAAAACAAACAAACAAAAAAACAGACTTGAAGACCAGTGGAACAGATTAGAAGATGCAGACACAACTACGAAAAGACTCAGACACCTCATCTTTGACAAAGGGGCCAAATGTGTTTACTGAAAGAAAGATACCCTCTGTAATAAATGGTGCAGGAAAAACTGACACTCTACATGCTGACAACTGAAACTAGACCCATGTCTATCATCATGCACTAAACTAAGGTCAAAATGGATCAAAGATCTAAATATTAAGGCAGAAACACTAGATCTACTGGAAGATAAAGTAGGTAGGACTGTTGAAGACACAGATGTAGGTAGAGAGTTCATGAACAAAACCCAGACTACAGAAGAAGTGCTTCAAAGAATCAACAACTGGGATGTCATCCTATTAAAGAATTTTTGCACAGCAAAAGAAATCACCAACAAGGTGAAGAATGATATTTTATCATGGAGGAGATTCGGGATTGGAAGTTTCTATCTGCTATCATAAACTCTTCTGATGTGTTTAAATTAACATTAAAATAGCCTGAGTGTAGCAATAACAAGGCTCCTAATACAACACTGGGAATAAAAATGGTATCCATTCTCTCCAATTCAACATTTTCCACCACAGTAAGATGGAAAATTGACTCTCAAAGCTGAAGTAAAATGCAAAATTGACTTCCCATCATTCTAGACGTTAGTGCTGTCTCCCCAATGCTCTGGAAAGTTTCTCCAGAAGAAATACCGAAGTACACAAGAAGACTGTTTACCCCAGGTGAAAAGACACCAAGGACCTTGCCTAAATGTGAAGCTTACTTAATTATTAGGCCGAGTGTAGAAAGCACATTTTGAATTGTAAAACATTAAAACATGCCCATTAATACTATAAAGCATGAGAGAAACTAAAAAGAATTTAGAGGAAGTACAACCTTGGTAATAATTAAAATTATCTGATTTTAATAGAAGGAAAAGATCTGATAAGTAGGATCTTATTGTAACAAAGATAAAAGCCAAATACTGCTTCCTTCAACATGTGAAAAGGAAAGATAATAAGTGAGAAGTGTAATGACATGGACTATACATCAGTATTTCTAAATGTCTATTTGTTGGAAAATGATGGCAAGAAAAGTCACCATCTTTTTAGTTGGGAGTTTAAATTTCTGTTGTTGCACCAGGTAGAGATTTTTAAATTTTTAACAAAGCTAAATTAAATCAGGCTTTCAGAAGCAAAACTGCAACGTTTCTGAAATATTCTAAACTCTTAGCCATACAGAAAGTTGTCTCTCCTGCTTTATGTAGAGTTTATTTGGTTTTCATTCCAGGCCAAAATGAGACATGCATTTTATTGTCTTTTGATCTTAGAAAAAGAGGTCTAAATTACATAGATTGCAATTTATAATAAAATATAATTTATATTCCTATTGAATCTGCCTTCATATAGAGGAATATGTGGCTTGATGTTCAGAGCTCATATAAAATCATATAAAATGCTAAGAGGTTTCTTTTGTTAACTTTTATTCCACTTCAAGAAAATATTTAGTTTGTTTCTCTAAATGTTCTATTATCATCTCCTAACTAATCACCCACTATCACTTGCTATTGCTACCACTATCTGCATTAGCTTAGCTCTAGAATGACAGTCCTATAATAACTTTTGCTCATCTCAGTTATTATTTCCTAAGATGATTAAATAGCTTGTCAACTTAATTGGATTGAGAAACACCTACGAAAATTAGTAAGGCACACTTCTGAGTGTGTTTGTGGGCTTTTCCAGAGATGATTGGGTTGTAAAGGCTCTAACCTCATCAATGGACATTCATTAATGGATTTATCCATTGATGAGATCATAATTTGCATGCATTATTAGGAGATAATGGAGACTTAGTAGGTCTTAGTAGGAGACTTAGTAGGCATAGTTGAAAAGACTAAGTCATGGGACCATGGTTTTGGGGACTATATCTGGTTCCTGAGCTGTTTCTATTTGCCATTCTTTCCCTGTTCTCTGCTTCCTGGCTGCCATTATGTGAACTTCTTTGGTCCTCCATGCCCTTCTGATCCGATGTTTCTACCGTCGAGTCAGGAAACAGTCAACAGACACCTCTGAAAATGCAACCCAAAATAAACCTCTTCTCTTTAAAGGTATGCATATAATTTCCTGATACTGTTTCCCTGTTTTATGAAAGCTCCCAGTTAGTTGATGTTGTGAATGTTACAGGTTGAATTGTGTCCTCTCCAAAATTCAAATGTTGAAGTTCTCTCTCCGAAGACCTATTAATGTGCTTGTATATGGAGATGGTGTATACACAAAGAGTTAATTAAGTTAAAAGAGATCATTTAGGCCCTAATCCCCTATGACTGGTGTTGTTGTAAAATGAAGAGACGAGGAACACACACACAGAGAAGACCATGCGAAAAGATGGAACAAATGTTCATCTGCAAATTATGGAGAGGGTTCAGAAGAAATCAGTTCTGCAAACATCTTGATCCTGGACTTCAAGCCACCAGAATTATAAGAAAATAAGTTTCTGTTTAAACTACCTAGTCCACAAGATCTGGTATGTATCATGGCTGTAGTTTAAATATAAAATGGTTCCTCAAAGTCTCACGTGTTCCCATGGGGCTTTTGGAAGGTGACTGGATGGTGGGGACAATAACTCATCAGTGGGTTAATGCATTGATCAGTCCCTAACTGAAGGCGCTAGTAGGAGCTGAGACCTGTTTGGAAGAGGTGGGTCATTTGGGGGTGTGATCTTAAAGGGTATGCTCTTGGCCTCAGTTCCTCCTTTCTTCCTCTACTTTCTGGTTGTCAGGATTGAGTAGTTTTTCTCCACTCTGCCTTTTTGCTTGTTAGCAGACTACAAAGTAGAAACATCACAGAAGAAGAAGATAGAGGAGCAAAAGTAGCTCACTTTACAGAGCCAAGAAGCAGAGAGCAAGAGAAGAGTGCCAGAAAGAGTTCAGGGACCAGATATAGTCCTCAAAATCATGTTCCCATGACCTTTCTGCTACTTCTGCCATGGACCCAGTCAAGCATAGACGGACTGAACACCCTAAAACTGTGAGACAAAAGAAGTTTTTTTCTTTAAATTGGATCAGGTATTTTGCCCCAGCAATGGGACTATGACTACCATAATACAGTAATAAACCAATAAAATGAATAAATAAAAAGAGGTAAAAGGTTGTCCTATTAGAACAGAATTAATTTCTATATTCAACTATTTTTACACTCAAATATTTGATTTTGTCCAAGAGAACATATAACTTATGGAGGAAATGCAATTTGTTCTGTTAAATAAAGGATACAACATTATATTAAGAATAAACAAAAACATAACACAGTTACCATTTCTTATAGTTTGTGTCTAGGTGACCCCCCAAGCCTCATGCATTCATGGAGGCAGCTGAATCTAGCATTTGTGATTGGTTCATTGTCTAGCACTGAGATTAGCAGTGTGAGTGCTGCACCCACCCAGGGGTGGAGCCAGCATACAATATAAGGGAGGGAAGAAGGTGTGTTTTCTCCTCTTTTGCTTCTCTGCTCTTGTTGCTTGCAGGCCATCATGACCAGCTGCCCCTCAGCCATGCCATCCTGCCTCAAAGTCAACTGAGTGGGGACTAAAACCTCCAACAAACTGTATGAAATAAACCTTTCCTTCCTTCACTTTGGGTGTCAGGTATGTTGTCTCAGCAATGAGAGAAAAGTAACCAAGACACTATTCTTCCATAATACCACTCATTTTCACATTCTAAACAGGAATATTGTGCTTAACTTATCCAGTAAATAGTTAAATAAATATAAGATGTCTGTAACTCATATGCATATACTTTGAAATAATCATGGAATTAGGTTTTTATTTAGGATAGTTAAAATGGTAGTAAAGCTTATTTTTCATGATAGCTTTGATATATGCACATTTTACAAACCAGACGTAGTGCAAGATAATATCTTTATATAAAGAGTTACCAACATAATGTTAGTCTTTATAAGCACAGGGTTCCTATGACCTATGGGAAAAGATGAGACCAACCTAAAGTTAGAAGGAAAGAAGTACAGTTGCCTTGCAAGCAAGTCTGAATAAAGGTAAATGTAAAGAGACATGGTAATCAAAGATAAAACCCTTCAGAGGGTTAACCGGAACATGCGTCTCTAAGGAGAACTGCAATAATGAACACTCCACTTCGTAAGAGGCAGGAGATATTAGACAGGGACAGGAGTATTGCAGTAAGAATACCGAGCTGCTGCTCATGGACAGAACCCCATGATAACACACAAGATTCTCACTTGCTGGTATATACTTGTATTCTGTCTAAGAATAGGAAAAAAACCTATGAATATGATGAGGTACAATATCGCTTTTTTGGAAGAGTCAGTGACATTTACATGTAATGTTAGTACAGTGAGAAAGAAGAAAATAGTCCAACAGCAAATGAATACCACTGTACAGAAGAAATGAAGAAAAGTTGACTGAAATTATCACTGTGGAAGATATATTACCTTGCGACAGTTCCCCCTAACTGATGTGTACATGTGAGCATTTTATTCATTCCTCTTTGATTTATCCATTTCCTCAATTCATTTAATGTTAACTTGGGTAGGGCACTGAATTAAAGATTACTGTGACTTTGTTAAATCTCCTATTGTCCTGTTTCTCATAAACTAGAAAACAAATTCAGAATGAAATAACCATTTCTAAAGAGAATGAATGGTGTCTGTTGTACACCCAGAATACTGACACGATAATGTCCAGTGCTTTTGTAAATGTGTTGGAATTCTAGGACAATATTGATAAACATCACGCATCTCAAATACCGACAATAAATGCATTACTGCAAAGGTACTGTCATGAAAATGCCTTATTTTTGTCACATGTAATTGTGTAAAATTATGATTTTTAGCTTCTTTTAATATTTGTATTATTACCCATGCTAGGTTATACCAAAAGATCACCATATCTTGAAATTATAACATTTTAAAATAAAATCCAAAACAGTATCTTGGTGCATGAAAAACCATTTTACTCCAAAATATACCACAGTGGTTTCTTTCTTTAAAGAAGGTATGCTAATAATAAAAGTACTTTGAACACTTGTTTATTAGTGAGATATTTTAAACCCTTTTTAGTGAGATACAACCCAAAAATTGAGAAATTATTTCAAATAAATGTTAAGTATAAATTTAGTAAGATTAATAAACAATTCAAATTACTATAAGGAAAATGATATTAAATGACTAAAGAAATATTTTTATAAAGATCATATGCAAACAATTAAAATATAACATATAATTGTCAAAATAGACTTTTTCACAACATAGAAATAAAGGTGTATATGACAAAATTTTTTCAATAAACATTGAATAATACAAAGAGGATATTTATTCCTATTAACTCTGACTAAAAAATTTAAAAGACTATATTCCTAATATGAGCATGTTTTAACCATTTCCTTTTTCACCCCATTCTCTAGATCTGTAAATCTGAGTTTTGAGGTAATTCCTGAAGACAATTATATATTTGATAAAATATATTTTGTAGTTTCATAAGAATTAAGAACAATTTAAACATACAAAGGAGAAATACATAATAAAAATGTCTGTATGTATATAAATTACTAGAATTATTAATAATCTTCCCCAAGAGAAATCACCAGTCTCAAAGTTTCCACAGGTATAAAAAAATATCGTATCAGCTGTCTATATTTCTTTCCAAGAAAATAAAAGCAGAAATACACCTCCTCATTCGATGAACCCAGCATTTAATGCCAAATCTAGAAAAGGGTATTACAAAAAAAAAAAATTTGGTAGAACAGTATAGTTTAAAAGCACACAAAAATCTCAGTGAAACATTTGCAAGTAAAAGCAACAACATATAAAACAATTATGCAATAAGACCAAGTGATATTTACTGCATATATATAAACTGGTTTAAAATTTGAAAAATCAATGTAGTCCACCATAACATACAAAGGAAAAAAATCATTTGATCATATCATTTGATGGAGAAGAAATAGTGTTTGACAAAATCCAACCTTCAATCATGATAAAACTCTAAGCAAACCAGAGATAGAGGTGCCCTTCTTCAAATTAATGAAGAAAACCTACCCCAAAAACAAAAACAAAAAATCCTCTTAGCTGATAACATATAATGTCTAGAAAAATAGAGGCTTTCCCCACATGATCAAGAATAAAACGAGAATGCTTCCTGTAACTTATCTTCATTCAGCATTGTGTAGCTAGTGCAATAAGATAAGTAACTAAAACATAAATATTAGAAAGGAAATATAAAACTTTTTCTTCATAGATGGTATGATTATCTACATAGAAAATGCCAAAAAATTACAAAAAAATAAAGCAGGTTTAGCAGAGTTTGGGCATATAAAGTTAATATTTAAAAGTCAATTGTTTTCTTCATAATGAGCAAATAGTCCTAAAACTTGACATTTTAAAAATCTTTTGTAACACTATTAAAAATAAAATATTTAGGTATAAATAGTATACATATAATATGTACATATAGAAAACTACAAAACACTGACTTAAAAAATCATGGAAGTGTAGGCAAAGTGATGCATACCTTTGACCCTGGAAGGCTGAGGAATGAGGATCACAAGCTGTAGCCCAGCCTAGATATCTTAGTGACCCCCCACCTCTAACTAACAGCAACAGTAAAAAAATAGTTAGCAGCTGGTGGTGTAGCCGTTCTTGAGTGCTTAGCAAGTATGCAAGTTCAATATCCAGCATGCCAATTTTTAAAAATCAAGAAAAAATAAATAAATGTTCTTTTTCTATCAGTTGAGTCAGTCTAGAAGCAAAGACACCACATTAGCAATGAGCACACCTAGCACCCTGCTCTTAGTTTCCAATACCAGCCTCCAACAATAACCATAACAAAAAACAAAAACAAAAACAAAAACAAAAAAACCCTGAGGCTCCTTAGAGAAATACTTGATTCCAGCACTTAATAGGAATACACAAGATAAGTCTGGGGCATCTCGCAGCACCAAAAAGTAAGTGCTGAAATACAAAAGAAAATAAATTGGTAGGATGTATCACACAGTTAGAGGTGGCAATTTAAATAGGCCCCAATGGCTAAATCTGAACAACATAAATAAATTTGAACAACATAAAGTAGTACTGAATTATAATCTAAAATAAAATATAAAATATCTATGAGTCTACTTTGATAAAAGTGAATGATTAGACAAATAAGTAACATGCAGAATAAATAATTAGCTCATGCTGAATCATCTAGAATATTCTGTAAACATACTCTATTCATAAGGAGGTAGGGCACATCTCACTCTTCAAGTGTGGGCTAAGCATAGAGACTTTCTTTCAAAGGGTACAGTATTAAAAGAGGGAGAGAGGAAAAACTTAATAAATTTATAGCAGTCTTTCTTCCAAAACTGCAAAAGTTCAGTGTAAGTATGATAAAAATATCAGAGAAATTTCAATTGAGAGCTATTTTATAAAACGACTGCTCAGTATACTTCAAATAAGTCATGGTCATTAGATATAAAGTCTCAAAAAATGTCATAACAAAGAATAGCCTAAGAAGACATGACTATTAACTGGATTGAGGTATCCCAAGTGGGATCCTGGAGCAAGAAAAGGGCATTGAGAAAAACCTTAGACTTTAATTTGTATTAATGTAGACTTTAATTTGTATTAATGTATTGCTTATGTCATTCATTGTGACAGGTATGATAATATGATGAGAAACTAAGTGTGGAGTATACAGGAACACTCGTAGTGCAACGATTTTGTATTGTAACAATTATTCATATATAATTTACTAAAATTTAAAGTTTACTAAAATATATAATATACACTGGTTAAAAACATGATTAAATTAAACACTTTATTGGCACATTAAAAGAGAGAGAAATTCTCATATAAGAGAAAATGCAGTATTTAAACCTCTGATTTGTTTTATTTAACATTATGTTCTCAAGTTGCTTCCATCTACCTAGGACTGCCTCGAATTTATCTTTCTTTACGGCAGAGCAGTACCCTACTGTGTGAAAATAGCACAATTTCCCTATCCAATCCTCTGGTGATGAACATATATGCCGTTTCCAACATCTAGCTATTATAAATTATGCTGCTATATGCTGTACATATTACTATACATACTGAATGTACAGTCATTTTTCTTACCATTATTCCCTAAACAATACAGTATAACAACTATTTTCACAGCACTTACATAGCATTAGGTTATATAAGTATTCTAGAGATGACTTGTAGTCTCCATTTCACATGAAGGAATTGAACATCTATGGCTTTTCCCATCTGAAGGGGTCCTAGAACCAACTCCCTGAAGATACCAGGGGTAAATGCATTTGGAAACTAAGGCTGTCAGAATTTAAGAAACTTGTCCAGGATCACACAATAGATAAATTGTATTTAAAGGTTACCTAATGAGCATATAAACAACGTGTACAGTCCAGTTGCGCTACACATGGCTGGTGATACTGTCAAGCTTAGTCCCAGTGGAAGGTAGGGATCAGTAGGAGGGAGTTATCCAATGTTGCAAGTTAGTCATACGTGGAAAACATGCTAAGGGTATCTTGAATCAACCTGGAAAAAGGCTGCTGAGTCAGATATTGTAGCTGGGAGAAGTTAGAAAAAGTAGAGCTACTTCCAGGTTTTTTTTTCCAAGAGGTAGTCTATAATAGAAGTGTGGGGATCATAGTCAAACGCTGCCAGTCCTGTCCATGGCATCCCTAGTGGCAAAATGGTGAACTGACCAGATAAGAGCTGATGGAGAACATTGTGTTCAGGCATGCTAACCAGCAGGTGAAACAGAAAAATGAGTCACCCCAGCTACCGTAAAATAATGAGCTTAAAAATACTAGATTCCTATCATAATATAGCCTTACTTGGTCAAAGAGTATGGCCCCAACCTAGCATTATTTCACTTTTGATTGAATAAATTACTGAGGACAGTCCAATAAATACTGTTAAGCAGAATATCACCAAGTACCAGACCATACAGGGGAAACATTTGAACATTTGTTCAACAAACGTTGTAACAGAGTGTTTAAAAAGTGACATCTTCCTGAAGACAGAAATACATAAAGTATAAAGTAACTTCTTTTTCACTCATTTCACTATTATTCTGTTCATCTGATATCTCTACTGACCTGAGTGTGTTTGAAAGAAACTGTCTCCGCATGAACAAATACATACTTACTTGTACTATTTTTAACACAAACACACTAAATTATATTTCCATAGATACATGTCTATGTGGCTTTAGTTTGATTGATACAGTACTTTTTCTTTGTAAAGGAAGAGAGATTTCTTTTGGCTCACAGTTTCAGTCCACAGTCAGTTGACTGGAAGGCAGAAACAGGATGGCAGAGGGACGTGGTGGAGAAAGGTGCTCACCCCGTGGCAACCAGAAAGGAGAGAGGGAAGAGAAGAGCCAAGGAAGAAAATACACTCTATTAAGTCACAAGCCCAGTGACTGACCTTCAGACCAGGTGACACTTCTAAATATAGCCTCTGACCAGTAACCTTCACCTTAACTTCCTATTTCATTTCTATTCTCAGTGATGATGAGAAATTTACTTGCTTTGTATTTATACAGTGTATTATACACCTACAAACATACATATATATGTATAAAACTACTCACGTGAAGCTATACATACACATATGTATGTCCATACAGAAACATGAAAGCCTACGTTTTTCTTAGTTTATTAGTACATGCATACAGTAAATAATATTTACATATTTTGTGGGAAGTTTGTACATGTATATAATATGACTTAATACCTTTTTTCAACACCTTTTTCTTCCTCCTTTCCCTTGCCACCTGTCCCTTGATCCCTTTCCTTGTTTATTGCTTCTAATAAGAAGAGATCTTAGTATACCTATTTTGCTGCAACTTGGTTTACTTGATTTAAAAAATAATAATAATATATACATATATATTAACATCAGTTTCCAAGTTAGGACATACAGTCCTTTCGTAATCCTTTAAAATTACTGAACATAGTATTCCACAGTATTCCATAGGAGATAGTGTTACCTGAGTCATTTACATATTCTATATTGCCTTATCTTTTTTACAACCTACGTTTTCACACACACACACACACACACACACACACACAATGTAATTAAAGACTTAAATCTTGCCTAGTACTACAACTCTAAACTTTTTAGAAATTCATGCTATGTCTAACATGTTTAATGATGGGAATATTGTGTATTTGTTCTCTATTACCTGGCAGAAATAAGATACTAAGGACTTGGAAAGGTACTTTATCCATTCCTTGTCATACATTTTATACTGTATATTTTGGGGGGTATGAAATTAGATCTGAAGCCAAATGGCTGAGTTTAAAATACCCTATGGACTATAGTTAAGTATGTAAAAGTTTAACGAACTTAAAAGTTCAGTTACTCCAGCCAAAAGTTTATGTTCAAGAAATATTAACTGACCATGTTAAAAGTAAATTCTAGGCAGTGGGATGGTGGTTAGGCAAAGCTTTCCTCTGAGGATTCTAAGGAAAAACAAAACTTGCTGGAGCCTGAGTGAGAGGGGTCAACCGTGCAATAGCAACTATATTTCTATCTCTTTCTGCTTATCCACCTTGGCACTAAAGAGACCCCTGTGTACAGTGAAATTTTGCAGCTGGGGAGCAGAGACAAGCATCTGGCTGAGAAATAACACTACGGCTCAGGACGACTTTTGGCCTTCCATGTTCATCTTACTAAATTTCAACTGTTTCTTTTGGAAAAGTGAGTCACTAGAGGAGAAAAAAATTATAAAAAGAATACTTCTAGTGCCACAGATAAAGCTAGTAGCGCCTGACTATCTCTTAGGTGGAGAACACATTCACCATCAAATGGAAATGTGGACTAAAATGGAAGTTGCCTTAGGTTTGTCAAAAATGAGCATCACATTCTCCTCTGCCCACCAAATGAATTGCCAGAATAACCAGACTATTTCTCTATAACTGGTATATTAGTGAAAAAGACAAAATTATTTATCAGTTGTCAGAGACATGGGATAATGAGAACCTTTGTTAAAGTGAGAAAAAAATATGATACTGGGAAACAAAGAATAAGTATCTTTGTAAGGGAACCTGGAGGTGAGAAGCAATGTATCCACATGAGAAAAGATGGGGACATTATGCAGGACGCAGAGCAAATAATTTTCAGAGTATCCAGCTAGGTAACAATATAGCAAAAAAAGAACATGACTGCTTGAGAACTGTTTCATCTACTGATAACTGTAACTAAAAGCAAACAAAAACAAATCCTTGGAGAGTATTAAAAGAGATCAATATTCATGAAACAAGAGTTAATATTAGCCAAACATTAAAAAATATACATTTAGTTCAAAAACATTAATTTACTTCAACAGTGTATAAAATGACTATAAAACCAATGTAAATGGACTTTTATAAATATTTTTATTGGCAAGAATGACTACTCAAATTCAGTTTAAGATTTAGTGAATGATCAAAGCAATAAAATTGTTTTGAATAGCTGTTATTGTTCTGCATAACATTTTAAATTGAAAAGGGTCATAAAATGCGGATTTTACACCTAACACTACCTGGAATATCAGTGAAGATAGATATAGTAAAACTTCACTATTCCTTCAAAATCTTTGTAATTGTATCAGTTCTAAACTTGAAAACTTAGGTTGAAAAACTGTAAGACTCATTGACTATATTGTGTCCAGAAGAAAAAGAATAGCCACACAATATATATTGCGTATAATTCAAAGAAATTACTGATTACTGTATATAAATATTATACTCTGACCTCAGTATAAGGGTTTCCAAATAAACAAATTGGGACATACTAATGGTTTCTGAAATTTGACTAATAGTGGAAAAACACAGTTTTTGTCACCATGACATGCAGCATTTTCCTGAACACCTGATAGGATGAGAATTTAGTGGGCAAGAGCAGAATACAGTGTGTCATTATTCATGCACCAGAAGGGACAGTGTCTGACTGTCCTTACTTTTCTTTTGCTTTCTCCACCCCTTATCACTCATTCTGTGGGAAATTCTATAGAAGGTTCTCTAAGTTGGAATGAGAAGTAAAAGACAGCCTTGCTTAATAAATGTAGTTCTCACATTCACTGTAGTAAACACAGAAAGAAAAGAAAATGACTCAGAACACTAACGATCTTTATAGTCTATGTAAAATTTAACTTGATTTTGCAAACAATTTAAAAGACCTTTTAGCATCAAATTATATTTGCCTAACTGTTGCATATGTCTGTCGAGGAGTTTAAATAAACTAAAATAATGACTAAATTTTAAGAGATTATATAAAGTCTTAGCTTGTTTTAAAGCCAGAATTATAATCCTAAATATCATCTTAATAAACTCCGTATTTGTAGGAGCACAAATGCATATATATTAATCATAAAAACTAATTTGAATTCTTCCTAATTAAAAATCAGCATAGAAAGCGTCTGTCATGGGTGAAAGCTAGTCGTTTACGTTAAGTTCATCAAAATAAGTTTACAGGAATAAACGTTTTTTGATTCAATTGCTTTTGGTTCAGAAATGCTAGCATCAGTGACTACCATGAGTGTGCATTTTATGTGTATGCAATTTCATATGTATGTGGCCTATAAATAACTGCACAATAGAACACTAGAAACTTGGTCACACTAGACTATTAGCAAGTCACTTACCACGGACATTCCATTCTGTTCTTTGTCCACGTCTTCACACTGGGAGCTTTCTTCAACCCAGAAGGAATTCCTGAAAGTATTCCTGAAAGTATTTCAGATTATAAGAGACTACATTTATGTTTTTATATATAAATGTTTCCCCCAGAAAATGATCAATACCTTTAGCTTTTTCCAACACTTATTAGGAGATTTAGATACACGATCAGCAAATTAGTAGATTATCTCTAAGTGACTTATTATTGAATACTTTCAAAGAATCAAAATGCACACATTAACCTTTGAAAAGTGTTAAATTTGTGTTTCGTCTTTTGTCGTTGGGGATAACATCTGGGAGTTGTTATTGCTGACTTTTTTAAAAAACATATTTGGGGTGCTAAGAGGTCCTAATTAGATAAATTTAGTGAACATCACTGTTTCAAAATAGAAGTATCAGAACAAATACATAATCCACTAATTACAAATAGAGCAACAGAAAAATCACAAATATGTATAAGTGGTTTTATTTTCTGCCTCAGCATCTTTCGTGTGATAAAACAATTTTATTCAAGTTACTGCCCTACTTATTGCTTTGAGTGATTGACAAATGCATGGTTTCATTATAGCTTTTCCTACTTATATTTTATAAATGAATGAATAAATAGGTGAATAGATGAGGAAAGGATGTCATTGATTTCTGCATTACAGTGTGGCATCATCATTCTTGGGAGGGACATGTTGCTTGCAGGGCAGGATAAAATATAACAACAAGAAGCAAGGGGTTATTCCCTTACAGGAAATTCACATATCAGTATAGAATCAGACACTGGACTAGTGGATGAGAACCATGAAAATTACTTGAATTATTTGCAAACCAATGC
This sequence comes from Cuniculus paca, assembly GCA_004365215.1. Lineage (NCBI taxonomy): Eukaryota > Metazoa > Chordata > Mammalia > Rodentia > Cuniculidae > Cuniculus > Cuniculus paca. The sequence continues at coordinate 48,294 of RJWT010000227.1, read as the reverse complement.
AGAAAGCAATACAGACATGTCTGCAACTGATACTAATTACAAAGATGAGACTATTTTTATTGTTTTTGAGTTGAACAGGGTAGGTATTATTAAATTAGAAATGATTCATTCATAAACGAAGACACAACATGTTCATACATGGAGAAAGAGAAGAATCCAGATAAAGAAAAGAGCGTGGGTTAGTTGGCAGAGGACAAGGTAGTACGACAGAATCTGCTCAAGGGTTGCAACCTCAGTACCAAATAAAGGAGAGGGAGCACTAAGAATCTCCTGTTTACAAGGAACACAATTGGCTTAGTTTGGTAGCTTAATACACAAGGGAAACTTGGACTGGACGCCAAAATCAGAAGGTAAGCTCGAGTCACCTGCATGAAGGTGATAAATGGAAGCTTTGGGATGCTTGAGATGGGACACAGCAAAATGTATGATGTGTTAGAGAAGATGACAATGAGAACATTGAAGGAAGAAGCAGAGAACCTAGAAAGTGAAATTCAAATATGATGAGAAAACTTTCCATCACAAGAGTGACCAATGATTTCTAATGCTGTGCGTAATTAGCAGGATCAGCTAGTAGCAAGTCAAGCGCTGTATTTGAAGGAACAGTATTAATGAGCTGATGGGTAGAAAAACCAGATTATAGATTGGCTAGGGTAAAGTATTCAAGGCAGAAAATGATCAAAATGGATGGGAAAACTAGTGAAAAAGCAGGTTCAGTAGTGTAGCATTTAGCTAGCATGCATCAAGCCCTGGGCTCTATACCTACTCCTGAGGGAAAAGGAAAAGCAAGCTTAGGGACATTTGCCAGAGAGAAAGGCATATTAGAAAGTGGACAGGAGGAAGGCAAATCCATCAAAGAATGTTTAACGTACCGATTTGAAAGTAGCATATTTTAATTTGCTTTCTCTGTGATAGTCTTTGAAAAGGAATACCAATCAAGCCTGAGATTTTCTAGTTAGGGCAATTAAAATATAATTTTAAAATTAAATATTATCAAGTCTTATGCTACCTGCCTACGTACTGATTACTAAGAAAGAAAAAAAATAGATAATGTGTGTGGTTTTAGAAAAATACCTCACACTTTAAAGTCTATTTTGTAAAATATGTATTCCCATAGTGCTAGTGGCTTATTCAGCTTTGAGATAAAATCTTACAGATCTTTCAAAAAATATTATAGGAAAAAACACGGACAAAGTAGAAAAATGTGTTCTTTTAAAACATTTTTTTAAAAAGTCTAAAATATGTTATTACTACATGAAATGTAGTGATATGATTCAACAAAGTATTGGGAAAATAAATATTTTTACCCAAGCAATTCTCATAAATATTCCTAAGACCATGAGTATATTTCTCAAAGAATATAATGATGATCTACACATCAGGCAACCTAAAACTGATATCCCACAACATTATCGGCTAGGACTCTATGGTACCAAGTTCGTGATGCACAAAGAAAGGATGAGGCAAAGTCACACTGGAGAACATGAAAGTGATGGCACTCTGGGGTCCTGGCTTGGATTGTGAGCAGAAAATGAAAGATTTTACTGAAGCAACTGAAGATATTTGAATAGGTCTACAAATTTGCCTTAGTCAGATTGATTCAATCTCCTAGTTTCTATCATAGTACCTTAGTATATAAAATTAACACCTGTGAAAAGTAGTTGAAAACTATAAGAAAATTTCTGCATTATTTTTGAAATAGCTTTTGTAGCCTGAATTATTTAAGTAAAGTGGTTTACAAAAAGGTTTCTAATATAGAACTTTAAGTAACATATCCACAGGAAATAAGAGAAAACAATATTGAATATGTAATTATAAGGCCCTTAATTTTTTTAAAAAAATTAACCAACCAAAATAATGCCTAGAACCAAGTAATAAAAAGAAACACCAAAACAGTTCAAGGCTTAAAAAAGAAATTCTAGCCAACTTTGGTGGCCCTCTTGGAGCCTGAGAAGCAGAAAGATCTCAAGTTAAATTCAATGTGAGCAACTTAGTGACTTATTTCAAAAATAAGTAAACAGAGAAATAAATTAATACATAACAAAATTGGGAGGAGGGTGCTGGGATGTAGTTTCAAGTGAAGGCACTAGTTTCAATCCACAGTACAGAAAAGAGGAAAAAAAGAGGGAGGGAGAAAGAGGGAAAGAAAAGGAGAAAGTCGATGGTTTGGAGGGAGGAAAGCAAGGAAGGAGGACTCCATTTACATGTAAAGTAGACTGGGTATAAATTATTTTAATAAGTAAATAAGCTAATGAAGAAAAACCCATAATGTAATTTAAGGAGCCTTGGAACTCCCAGAAAATTATGTGTTGCACATATCTAGTAGTCTTTCCCACATTGGACAGTTCTAGTAAGTGCTGTTCAATACATTACCATCCCCAATTTCAGTGAATTTCCATAGAACTCAAAGCATGAAATGTATGCTTTATTTTCCACCTCCAAAGTGGTACTGGCCAATTACCAAAAAAATGGCTCTTAAAATTATATTCTACAATACATTGCTTCATATATAGCCAGTTGCCATTCACCTTTCCACTTCTAAGAGTAGAATAATTTAGGATGCTAGAATAAACACCAAGCTATTCACCGAGAATTTACAAAAAGAAACATCTCTTTGTTAATTAGATAAGAATTTCATGGTAGCTAAGGTGTTTTAGCTGCCCTTACCCATGAAATAATAGTCCCAGAGTATTTTAACTTGTCTGATGAAAAAAGTATTCTTTTACTAAATAAATTTGGAAAACACTGGGCTAAGAAAGATTTGGATTACTTTGCTGTAGAAGGTATCAGAACTCTGAGACACTAATGAGCAATATGGCATTTGGTGGGAAGGGAGGTGAGAAGCACTGACACATAAAACCAGAAATTTAGTAATACGAGTATTTCAGAGAGCACACATTGGAGAGTAGTGAACAAACACATCTCTTCTGGGACAAATTTTAAGTACTGTATGTCAGACGCAGTGAGGAACAGCTTACACAAAGGTCTATGAGGAAAAAGGCAATTTTTCCAAAACAATTGGATTTTTGCATACATATTATTGCAATTTCAACTTTTTAAATGAAAACCATCTACTGGATAATTTCCTCTACTTACAAAAATGCCTCTTAAAATGGCAATTGCCAAAATGAAAAAGTCATTAAAAGATATGTCTTTTCCTTCCAATTTCTTTGGAGACAAAAATGGTTTTTTGACTGGAAACCTGAACTTTACTCACCTAATGATTTGCAATTCTCAGTTGATGCTGATATTAAAATAAAAACACTGCAATAGAACACCAGGAAAGCAAATTTTTCTAGATAAATTGTCGAAAAAAGTAGTATAAAGTAGCGCAGAAGTTGCAAATGTTCACGAACTTCACAGGTCTGGACGTCCTATTTCAGGACCACTATGACACATAGCTCCATAAAACGTAACTGGTAATGTCAAAACTTTGAAACCGATTTATGATTTCAGGTAATAGGATTTTTAAAAATTCCAGATTTTTATTCCAAACATTGTGATTCTATAGTTTGAGAAGTGAAAACGACATAATATTCAGTAGCAGAGTCAGCAGAAAGATACTGTTGTATCAAAAACTTTAATACATCAAATTTTACTTCAAGATGTCGGCATAAAGTGATCAGATTATTTTACTGAATAGTTTACATTTTGTGATTGTAAGAGGGATGTTGAAGTGAAAGCTACTTATCATATTTGCTGTCATATTTCTTAAACATATGTTAACTAAGGAAATGTTAGTATTTTGATCATGTTATTTATGGAATCATAATTATTTTTGATTTATAGCCATCTCAATTAACACACAGTAAGGTTATACTTTCTCAAATTAATGATCAGAATTGCCTGCATGTGGAACACACCATATATTCTTCCAAAGAAAGCAGGACATATGTTTTACTAAGTTTATGTTTGTGGATTTTTCAGCATCGTTTTCTTAACACCCTTTTATGAACAGACTTCTATAGGAAGATCCTCCTGTACAAATAAGGGTTAACTTAACCTGGAATATCAAACTCTCTCTAGGAAATGAAATACTTTAACAATACAAAGTTTACTTCTCCTGCTCCTAATAATCTAATGTCACTCCAAGTCTCCAAAGAATACTATTACATTTTTTCACCATTTTGTTAATCTTCATTCTCCATTAGAGTAACAAAACCCATGAGAAGGAACGGCTGTTTGTCACAATATTTAGAAAGTGTTTTCAGTAAAGTGTGATGATCATGCTAGAATAGTGTTTGAATTCAAAGTATTAGAATTCTTATACATAATATTATTTTGATTTCAGAAACAATGGGTTTACTAAAGCAAATTTAGGCTTGTTTTTCTTTGGCAGCATCGCATGCTTCCTTCTTGTTCCATATCCTTTACCTTGAGAGGGAAGTGCCAGCCTTCTGAGCAGTTTCCTCTCAAGAAAGAAACAACTTCTGTGCCGCGGCCTGGAATGTTTTTCTGCTAGATATAGATAAGACCAGCCACCAGGTCTTCTGAGTTATTACGTAGGATTTACCTCTCCAGTAAGCTTCTCACTGACTACCCTACTTAGAATGTTTATGCTCCTCTTGATTTTTTTATCTCCTTTTCTGCTATGGCTTTTCAAACGTTATTTGTTGTAAGAATCTGTACAGTTTACCTACTTATATTGCTTGTTACATACTTCTATCACTAAAATGTAGGACCAACGAGGGCAGAGAAGTGTGTCTTTTTCTTTAAGTTCTGCACCTGGTATGTAAACATGCTGAATAAAAGGTTGAACAAGTGAATTACCAAAGGCATTAAAAAAATCTTCCAATGTAATTCTGCTAATTGATGCACTTTAGCTAAATACTTATCTACCCAAAATGCTTAGTAGCTCAACAATAATGATTGTTGACATATTCATGTTATGGAACATTGGGCAATAAATAAAAAATGTTATAAAATATGTAATATGATGACCAAAAGTTGACGTAACATGCCAAGATAAATTTACTTATATTCGTGAATATAAGTAGAAACTACAAAGAGCCTATATTTTACCTATACCTTTTTAAATTTTATACCATAGTTTTACCCTTGGTTTTTCAAGTTTTCATTAAAAATCCCAATGGATACACTGGATACAAGTTGGTTGGGTACTTTTACTTCATTGATTTTCCTAGCATTTATAGTAGGTTGGAATTATTTTATGGTCTTGTCATTTAATTTGGCTTAAGGTGCCACAAGACTAGACCATACAAAACAGTGGTCCCATAGCATTTAATCAGCAGCAAATGCTTGGTCAGCCCTTATTACACGTGTATAGAATGATTGGCTGCATAATTCACACAAGTTACATACATGGTAATTACAGAAACAGCAATCAAATATTCCATACACAGCATCTGCAGATATAGACGTTGCTTATTCTTGCCTTAACATCAAGCAGTTCTTCAGGATGGCACAACATTAAGACACTATCGAGTAATCATTTGTTCTACAATGGTGTATCATTAAGGGTATTACAGACAGTTCCAATTTAAAAGTTGAAGTAAAAGTCACTTTTTACAAAGGATGCACAGATACAAACCAAATGCTTCTGCCACTAGGATACATCTGGTTTCCCTGGAGTAATATGCAAAGACATTTGAATTTTTCTGTATGTCAAGTGTCAAAAATTAGGAAAATTATATTTGATATCAAAATATCTGTGCAATATGCAGTTTATTAAAGCAAAACTTCAATATCAAACATACGAGTTATATGACATTTCTATTATTATAAATAACTATATTATACATTAAGCTAAATTTCTACAGAATGATAGTGTGAAAAAAATTCAGACTTTTTATGTACTTACAGTAAAATGTGAATAAAAAGAAAATTAGATTACCCTGATTGTATCAAGCTTTCCTTTGAAAGTGATCAAAATTTGGAAATTAAACATATAGATTAAGATTAGATTGTTTAAGAGATTTTCAGGGTAATAGTAAGCTTGTGTATCTGTTCAATATTTTTTTTCTCACCACTTTTTGAGTGCCTTCCATTTCTTTTTTTGTTTGTTTGTTTGTTTTGCAACGCCAGGGATCGAACTCGCAACCTCACACTTGCCAGGCAGGCGCTTAGACCACTGAGCTAAATCCCCAGCCCTGTGCCTTCCCTTGCTTTCAGAAAGTTAACCAGTCACATTTAGTAGATATATGGTATAGTTTAAATATGGAATTATATTAGAATCCTAGGCTATTCTGACTTTTTAACAAAGTAAAAATCTCACAGTACATAAAACACATCAAATATGACATATTTTTCTAACAAAGGTAAGAAACCATTAATAAAGGCATATTCCTTTTTCTTATAGGAAAATGTGAGAAATTAAATCTTTAAATAGTAAGAACATGTAATTATTTGAAATAGTATTTAATATGTTTTGTATATGTGTTTGTGTACTTGTGTGGAATAGCACCATTATGGTCATAAAATGGTTATCTTTACACTGTTGCATTAAAAAATAGTCCTCTACCAGTTAAAACCTGAAAAAATAAGTTTACTTTAAAAAATTATCATTAAAATTATTGTTAAAACTTTTTGTGAATAATTTCAGTATTTTTTTAGGGCCACAGTATTCTGACAACCAAAGAGACAAATCAGGCTAAAGTGGTAGGGACGTTTATCGATAATGAAATTCACATACCAAAACAGAAAAGCAAAACTAATATAAAGATTATATTTAAGCCATGACTAATTTGAAAAGTGTTGTGACTATTTAAAATATGTAAGTCCTTTTGAACATTAGTTAGTCAAGCAATTTTAGTTAAGTGCCAAGAATTTAGACATTCAAATACTTTTAGATGCTCAACATTTTTGTTGGTGTATTGAAAATGTTTCTGTTAAAAAAGGAGTGCATTTTCAAAACTTAATCGTAAAATGAGTGGAGCTATATTGCTAAGCCCTTTAAAAGATGTAACATTCACACACATAATTTTATTTCATGTAAGATTAATTATATATATGTAATTTTAAAAGTTTTCTAGCAGTTTACTAAATTACATAAAAATTTCACTTTGAGATTTGCTATGGTTGAGCTAAGTGTCCCTGGAGGTCTCTGACCCATGGTGCTACTGGGAGATGGTGAGAGAGAACTGGGGACTAGCAGAAAGTTCTAGGTTATTTCCAGAATGCCATTGAAAGAAACTGTGGGACCTTGGTTGCATGTATGCGAGTGTGTGTGTGTGTGTGTGTGTGTGTGTGTGTGTGTACTTCACTTGCTCACAATGAGGTGAACAGTTTTTCTCTGCCACATGGTACTCCCCACTATTGCCATTCAACACCCTCATCAAAGACCAAAAACAATGAATCTTCCTAAACATAAGCAGGAAAGTCTAAAATAATGATCCATAATAAAGCTATTCTCTTCAGGAGTTGCTTATACTAGGTATTTGTTACATTAACAGAAAACAAAATAACACACGATCGATAGTCAAATTACGAATTACAAATTACAGATAACAAATGAATGTATGATTTTCCGATCTATAAACACGCATAGCATGTCTTGTAATTAATTTTATATTTTTAATAGATTACATCTGGATCAACTTTCAATAATAAATTTCAAAATCAATGAGCAAAAATGTTAGTGTATGTAAAAATGGAAACTAACTAAACAAAGTAAAATTGAGAAAATTTTCACAGTAATCTTTATAAGTAATCAATCATTTGGAAACTACTCCTGTCAGGAAAAGGAGAGAGGGTATCTTGGGAAAGGAAAGGAAAGTTAAAAGGTGTGATGTTAAATTTAGATCACACTTTTGTTTCTACTTCAGAAACAGTAATAAATCTGACCTAGATAAATATGTTCTACTTCTAGGTAAAATAATTCAGAGAAACTGGTTTTGATTTTTTTAAGTCTTATTTTTCTCCCAATCCAAAAGTTACCCCTTGTAATCTCATGTTTTAAAATTCAATGAAAACAACTTTTAGCAACATACCACATGTTAGCTGGATATCAGATGAGATAATTTTCTTCTATATATGTTATATTCATCTTTTGAAAGAAGGAGGGGTGCAGATATTTAAAAGGCAAATTTTCTACTACTTGGCAACTTTTTCATAATGGAAATGAAGTATTTTACTTGAAAAATTGTGGTTCTTTTTGGAAAAGTGCTGGTAGCTATACACTTCTTCCAACAGAGTAAGTTTTAAAATTCACTTGCAGTTTATTTTTGTTTCACACTGTCACTAGTTCCCAACATACAATATATAATTTTTGAATAGTTTAATAGCCACTAAAAGGAAGTTATTTTAAAATAGATCAGTAAAATTACAGTACAATCTATAGCTGGCATAAACATATTTCTAAAAACTAGCATTAAAATCCTTGCTGACATATTCTTAAAACAAATACATTTATTAAATATAAATTATCAATTAATCATAAAAGATACTTTATGGGCAAAATATGAATATACATACTATCAACAACTTTGCCACAACCAATTATTTTAAATTCTAGATAACCAGTGTCTTGATTTAGAGAAAAAAAATAGAAAGGGCCTTTTAAATTTTCTCCAGTGCAAAATTCTTCAAAGATACATGCATAAAAACATAATAAATTGTAATTTCCAGTATGTATTTTAATGTGGTAATTTCTATGTGGAAGAATTCTTTATAATAAGGGAAAATGAGCACTTGACAAAAAGACTAGCATTTGCAAACAATAAAATCGCAGATTTACATTGAAACAACATCAAAGCAACCAGGCTTTTTGTCACACTAGATGCCTAGGTTTCAAAGGCTTAAGTCAAAACATCCCCATGAGACCGCCTGGTGTTTATTTCTTTTAATATCACTAGTTTAAGACATGGCAGTCACTGGGCATGAAGCGCCACAGTGCACTCCCCACTAAATGCGGCATCTTGTAGCAATTGTCTTTTTAAAAGGGAGGAGTCCTTGTTGTAAATGAGCACCATCTTGAAGAGCAGAAAAGCTCAACTGCAAAGAGCAAACAGGTCCACTAAACTGATAAGGATTTCAGTTTAGAAACTAGAAGTTAATTGAAATACTTCTTAATCAGTAGTTACCCCTAAAGAAAAGACTGTTCAACAATAATACAAAATATCAAAATAATACAAAATGAAGTGAAGAATTTCATTTAAAATAATTATTTTAATTTATCTCAAAGCTCTTGTCTTATCACAGGACAATACACTAAGTATAGGTTGCCAAACATTATCTGGGCACTTTACTATATTCCTATATGTAAAACATTTACAACAGCATCTGACCTGTGTTAAACCGTGACCTTTATTGTTGCAGATGTTCCTCAATATATAATGGAATTACATACCAATAACCCCTTCATAAATTGGAAATCTTGTAAGTTGAAAATGCATCTGAGTATTACAGCTTAGCAAAACAGCATGGTGCATAAATGGTAGAGTATGAATTTTCCCTTGTGCTTGAGTGACTGAATGAAAACTCAGTCTTGACGTCACTGCCTAGCACCATGAAACTACATATCACCAACTTGGAAAGGTGTATAGTAAAATTCCTACTGAACCTTTACTGTGTTTGCACCACCAAAAGCTGAAAAATCATAAGTAAAACTGTCAGTCAGAGAACTTCTGTATTGTTTTATGATAGGTGATATCAGATTGAGGTTAATTTAGCAAAATTATAAAATGGAAAAAGATAAAATCTATAATCATGTTAGGTTTTCAATAATGTAAGTAGCTAAAAACAGATTAACATAAATATGGACCATTCAGACAAAAGTCATTTACTCTCTGGTTATGTCCTAAAAGATGTAGGAAGATTTTTCAATTAAAACGTCCAGTTATTGCCCTCCAATTTCAAGGCAATTTGTAAATATTCCTTCCACCATTTTCATGATCAGTCTGTCCCGTGCCTCTCACTGCCACCAGAGTTAGAAAACTCTGAAAAAGAGACAGTGCCGTTTAAATTAGATTTTCCCCACTAGTTAATGGGCATGAAATACACCAAACAAAAATACAGTTAATATACTTCCAGTATTTGCAAAGATTTTGGTCATATGTCCAGATTCTAGTTGTTTACTAGTTGCTTGTTTTTCACAAATTAAAATGAACCTTTGGGGGGGGATTAGAACAAAACTTTAGTCATAAAGAATTTTCTGCAATTAATATATCCACTTCTTTGTAAGCAAAGTAAAGTGTTCCAGGAGATCACCATGGCATTGGGTATAGCGAGAAAACCATTTGGACACTCAGAAGTCCATGAAACAGGCTTCATATAGAAATAGCAAATAATTCTTTGTTTTGTTTTGTTTTGTTTTGTTTCTTAGTAGCCCCCATCCAATGTTTCATCAATATCTTAAATGGAAGAATGAGTAGTAAATGTAAGGATTACACAGTGTGTATGTAAAATAATCTGTTAAAATTTTTATGGTTGTTTACAAGAATAAATAGCTCAGTTTATCTTCTGTTGTCTTTATTAAGCCTCACCTCAAGGACATTTTCTGTACTGGGTGCAGGATGTTCAGACAAAATAAAACGATGCTCTTACTCATGTTGATGGAACCGACAACCAAAGTCATAGGCCACGTTCATCAGAACTTCTAATTCAACAATGCCTCAGAAAAGCAGGTCTTTATGATCTTCATCAAACAATGTCACCAAAAGTAGTTTTTATTAATGGTGTTGGCAAAGTACAGATTCTCCAGGATACTCACAGGTCAACAACTTGATAAATGCAAATTACCTTAGAAATGAAAAGAGCAGGAATGTGTAGAGGACATATGCAGAACTAGCAAAATCTCTATTTTGCAAAAATAAATTATTAAATAAGCTGTCATCTTGTGCTTATAGTGTGTAGACAAAACAGAAATGGGACAGAAGCCATACGAGAGCAGTAAGTACTGAGAGAACAGTGACATTCCATGGAAAAGTATTTGAAACAGGTCGCAGTTAGGTGCAGGAGGAAGGGACAGAAATTGCTGCTTTAAGCTGCATTCGTAAGAATGACACTTTGGTACTGCTAATCATGATATGTCACCTTGACTGAATTAAGAAGCACCTGGCGAATTAATAATACACACTCAAGGGTCTTAGTGTGGTGTTAGTGTTAGTGTGGTATTTCCAGAGATGACCGTCACATAGGCCAACAAATTGAGGTAGAAGACCCACGCTGGCTGTTGGTGGCACAATCCAGTAGGCGTGTAGACTGCCTAGAAAGAATGGGAAAGGAAGTCTGCCTGCATTTGACAAGCTCCATTCTGTTTGAGCTCAGAGTGTTCATCTTTTGCTACTACTATTGACTGTGAATATCAGACTTCAGTTTCTTCAGTTTTTCAATGCAGACTTTTACCAGTAACTCTCCAGGAACCTTCCAGGTCTTCAGGCTTAAATTGGCCCTGCCTCCTTGATCTCTCTTGTTTTATTGCTTCAGCTTCTTGCACTGAGAAGCCACTAGATCCTCTGGATCTCTAGTGAGCAGACACGCATTTTGGACTTTCCCATCTCTGATCCTGTAAGCTTAGCCAATAAATCCTCTTACATAATTGATGTTGTTGTTCTAGAAGACCTTAAATAATATGCACATCTAACACTAGAGTCCATAGCAAAAAAGTGGCTTCAGAGGTCAGCTACAGCTCCTTTTCTTTAAACAGACATTATTTCTCAAGAAGGTTTAGTAGGACTGGTTTCTAAGCAGTACCCATAACATTCCCAAGAGAATATATGGCTCTTATTCAGTATTTTCAAAGATTTTGGTCATATGTTCAGATGCTAGTTGTTTACTATTTGCTTGTTTTTCACAAATTAAAATGAGCTTTTGGGAATTACAGCAAAATTTTAGTCATATTAGTATTTCTAGAGTTTGATAACAGTAACTATAATAGAATATTTACTGAAATTTTTCTTTTATTTGTTTAGAAAAGATTTCTGCATTTATTCAGTCATTCTCTGTGAGTTTTTTAGGATTATATTCTTTGTTTTCTTATTTATTGCAACTATTTTAGACTACATCTGAATTATGAAGAACAAATATGCTCAAGGATTCTTCATTTCTGAACTCTTCTTAGTAGTTTGAAGACTCAAATTTCATCCCACTGGCCATGAACTTGGTGCCAGTACATACAGACACACCTCCTGGTTCCACATTGAACAACTTCCCCATGTTCGGGATTAACAAATCCAGGCACATAATGACGATCACATTCTCACTTTTGTCTTTTAGCCATAAGCCTTCACATTCCTAATTCTGAAGTAATACAAAATAAAGAAAATAACGGTTATCAAAAAAGAGTTATCACTGAAGCTTCAAATCACTAGAATAAAGTCAGAATAGAGCAAATCTATAAAAAATGAGAATGATATTGAATGAAATGAGGTGGTTGTTACAATTTTTTCAATGCACTGAATATGGTAGCAAAAGGTAGCACTCAGAGGAGAAGGTTAAACACACATTAAAATCAAAGATGAATACCTGTTTATTCAAGAATATGTATTGTGTATATACGTGTATGTATATAACTATATTCAAAGTTGTGTATATATTTACATATATAATGATATATGTACACACATGTATTTATGAATTCCTGTGTTTCATTACAATCATATAATATTTATGCAAATGTGCAAATATATACTGGGTCACCACTTGGAAGGACGCTTTCATAGGTCTAGCATTGGTAAAAAGGAAAAATGGAATACGACAAGAGAATGTTTTCTCCAAAATATTAACAGCATGGAGAAAGCCAGAAACACAGGTAAGGCTTGGTCTGAAGGAAGATCTTTTATTCTGTATTCTTGATCCCCACCTCGAGACGCAGGAGTGGTGAGGGAGGCTATGGAGGGCCCTGCCTGTTGACTCTGGCCTGTTTCCTCTTTTTGGACACTGTGGCTTTCTCAGAGGTGGTGAGGGAGGAAACCCACTAAAGAGCAGGCACGAAAAGCAGTCGAGTCCTGCAAACACGGGGAGTCTCAGATGTGGTGCTGGCAGGCCACCGCTGGAGGGTCGCGCGGTCAGCGAGCTGGAGTGCCCGTCTTTGTTGAGGAGGGAGCTCAGAAACTGCTTCTGCCTAAGGTTGTGACAGGACATCAGTGCAACTGAAATGGCAACATCCTGAGGTTTCGCCAATGGGCATTAAATAAAGAGGGAAAATTCTCTGTCGCCTGTTTACCGAAGTTTTTGTACTTAAAATAACCAGGCTTTTCATGCCGAGAACTAATGACTTAAGGCAGTTATAAACAAAGTATCTGTTTGAAATTCAGAGTTTAGTCTCTATGGCTAGGGGACAACCTTATTTAGCAGCACAAATTATATCTAAATATGGAAAAAGACAGGTGGTCAGTGTAGAAAATTACACTGAAATATCTTTTGCCTTGGCTGACAGAACTGGCTCTTTGAGAGCGAGCTGGTCAGTTATCAGGCAAAGGTTATTTGGGGACAGTACGAAGAAAGGACACTGGAATGCTCCTTATGGCTGAGAAATAGAATCTAGTCTTTGCTGTACTTTGTCTTATGTTGAATTTTTAGTTACTCCATTTTCCGAAAATTGCAAATATTTTTTTTTTCTGTGAAACAAGTTTTTTTGTACAGGAATTTAAAATCTTCCTAAAGAACCCTGACCTTCATATATTGATTGTCACAATCACAGCAACTGTATTCATATAGCAAAAACCACTCAGAAATCTCAAGTTAAAATTGAATTTATAAACATATATTCCTGAGAAAATATTGACACGAAAGATCAAATAACAAATCGCTGCACCAGTATAAACCTGGAATATAGTTTTTCTTAATCTTTCAAAAGTTAGTAGAAATGGATGATTTCAAATCTTTTGTGATTCCCATTTGTTTCAAGGTTAAGATTTTTTTTTTTAGCATCTCTCATTAACACATTTAGGTTTTCTGTGTGTGAAAATTTTAACTGAGCAGCAGTATAAATATTATAAATAAAATTATATTGGACACAGGTTGTCAGCAGACAAGTGGACATTGATTGTTAGATTAATTTACACATATTAAATATATTAAAAAATTTCTTTGCTCTTGAATAGGATTTTATGTGTCTTTTTTCCTCAGTTGAAATGGAAGAATGTTTTATTTTGTGGCTTTTGTTATTTTATGTTTCACAGATGTTCCAGAAAAATCTTAAAATTGCAAAAATAAACACTGATGCTAGTTTACGACATTTGTTTACACAGTATGTGTGGTCCCTAACAATTTCCAATGGTTAAAATTTATTATCAGAACTATTCATTAGCTACAACAAAGATTTTTAAGAGGGAAAAGAATAGTTTGGTCATAAGCCTGAATGAACTCTAGTACCTTTATCTCCATTATGAGTAAGAGGTCCATTAAATTTATGAAGGAGAAAACACTTATTTGGTCAGTTCAAAGTCACTCAGAGAAGCAATTTTGAAACTATTTCTATGCTTTGTATTAAGAAAATTTCAGTGGGTAATGAAATCATTTTAAAATAATTGAAAAGTTACTTAAAATTAAGTGAGGAAGAAGTCATTTTAAGGAAATTCTCTAAACAAGTCCATGCAAGTTTTAACTGCAAATTAATTATCTGGAATTTCAGGAATGTCACTGCCTCTTTGGGACTGAGTTCATGTAAAATGAAGGAGATGAACCAGTCTGTCTGCAGGGATAACTTTCTGTTCCTACAATCAGGGAGGGCCTTAGGAACCATGGAGTTCTTAAATTGGGTGTAAAGGACCAAAAGAATTTTGATAGAGCAAAGATGATTTTTCTTATGATTTTTATCACATTGATCTCTAGTTGCAGAGCTTTTCAAAGAACTCTATTTGCAAAAAGACACTTTCAAATCATGTTGCCCAGAAAGGATAGGCTACCTTGGGATTCTTTTTCACTACTTCAATGTTTCTACCACAAATAGCCTCAAGAAAACTTTTGTGTCATGAAGCTTTGAATACACATCAACCCTCATGGTATTCTCAACCATCCAGTTACTTCGAGACCTCTGCCTGGCATGTACCTTCCCTTTCTTCCAAATTTCTTCAGTTCTTTAATGGCTGCCTAAAATACTTCATTCCTTGTAAAATTTTCTTAAATGTATATTTCAATCTTCTATATAATCATTTCTTGATGGCATCCATTGCCACTAAGATACAATTCCATTTGTACAGCATGGTATACAAGGTCTTGGTGATGTGGCTCCTGCCTCCAGCCTGACTAATTCATTTTAACACATAATTACTAAGCATTTATACAGGCAGTGGGCTAAAGTAATGAATTAGATAGGCAAGGTCCCTATCATCGTGGAACTTTCATTTCAGTGGAAAAGATAGATGATAATAAGCAATAAACCAATATATTGAAATCACAACTTTTGATTATAAGGAAAAAAAGTAGGAATGTATGATTGAATGTCTATGTGTGGCAGGGCATACCAAGAAAGATCACTTTCAGGGAGAGCATTTCAACAGAGCCTTAATAAGTTTGTCGGCCACGTGAGGAACCAAGGTAAAAGGAGAGGCAGGAATATCACAAGGCAATGGCAGAAATGTGCTTGGCCTCTATGAAAAGGAAGGCCATCGTGACTTCATGTAGTTTGCCAGGTGGGACACATGGCTGCAGATGGACATAGAGAAATAGGAAGACTGTAAGAAATGTGGAGCTTTTTTCCTCAGTTAAGTTATAAAAAAAAACAAACATAAAATAGGAAATAAAAGAGGAGCAAGGATTGAAAATACACTGTTCTTTAAGAATGTAAGACAGAGGGCTGGAGATTAGCTCAGTGGTGCAGCACTTGCCTGGCAAGCGTGAGGTCCTGAGTTTGATTCCTAGTACCAAAAAAAAAAAAAAGGAAGACTGAAAAAATTTGGAGTTATAGCAGAAGTGTCAGATTCTATAATAAGAATAAGATTAAAATCTAAATAACATACGCATAAGGCTCCTGACCTGTGAAAGACAAGAAAAGGAATTAATTTTGGGATAGGAAAGATAATGTTATCAAGTAGGATTTGAAGTAGAGAAAAAGAGAAGCAACCAGAAATAAAATGAGGTAAAAAGTAAGCGTAAACAAATATTTACAATATATGTACATGGAGTCAAAAATAACATAACAAAGAACATTAAAGTTTATTGATGCTCCAGAGAGATATGGCATTTAGTCTTTTCAGAAAGACAACTGAAAGATGATGTCAGAATTTTATCTCTAATCATTTACCACTTTACATAATACTAATGTTAAGCATTTTATGTATTGATTACAAAATTCACCATCATACATGTGCAGATATTCTCACTTGGTTTTGAGATTATCAAAATACATTTGAGCATAGCCAAATCAAGGGTCAGTCAAGTTCAGATGCCTGAAAATTTCAATCAACATCAGAGCCAAGTAAATAATGGTATTTTAGAAAGAATTATTCTGGTGTGGAAGCACATATGCCAGTTGCCTAGACTTGGGGTAAACTAATATGTCTCATGTGGCCAATTCATACAGTCCTTACATCTGGATATCCACAGCTCAAAGCCAACTGTGAAGTTGTGAATGAATAAACGAATGAAGAAGCACACAGAGAAGAGACTGAGAGAGAGACAATGAGAATTCTACGAGAACTCCATAAACTAATATAATCAGTGAGACTCGCACCACTGTGCCTGAGCACTCATTACCCCACTGTGGTTGGGCGTCACGCATCATCATCAAGAACAGGTGTTGGTATCATTCACAGCTCATTCATCATTAGGCTGCCGCAGTGTTAACATATGCTGCATTAGCGCTAATCGTGTTTGTTTTTACAAACTATGTCGATCTTCCCTTTGTGATGCCAAAGAGATAAATGTTAACTGAGGAGAAATAAACTTGGAGCATCTTATTATTTACTTACTTAGGTTCTTGTTTGTTTCCCCACTCTCCTGGGAAAGTCCTAGGGCTGAGACCTCATACTTATAAATTCTAGAGGTTTAAAATTTAAGATTGTGG
Organism: Cuniculus paca; assembly: GCA_004365215.1. NCBI lineage: Eukaryota > Metazoa > Chordata > Mammalia > Rodentia > Cuniculidae > Cuniculus > Cuniculus paca. The sequence continues at coordinate 31,391 of RJWT010000227.1, read as the reverse complement.
AACAATTTAAAAGTGTAAGGACACATTTTGTAAGGATTATGCTTGACATAAACTTATTAGCAAACTTCTGGTTTAACCTTTAATTTCTGCTATTGATTTTATGCCATTGATTTAACTGTAGATCATTTAATCAATGGTACTCCATTTAGCAGACGGTGTAGAGATTAGGATTTAAAGACAATTAAATTTGAATTATGGATGACCATTCTTACTGTTTAATTGCCAAATATAAGATCAGAATAAAATGTTTAACATTTAAACATAGTAAGCATATCATCAGAACTGTATAGCAGTTATGTCAGAAATATTCATTGATTAGGCTCTGTCTGATTTAATGAAAAGACTCCAATGCAGAGTTTTCTCCTTTTCGTAGAGCTGTGGTTTTCATTAAACATATCACTTCACTTCAGCTTAACAAACGAGAATTTGTTAATTAATTAGTTCACTCAGAATCCCTAATTTGCAATTTGCATACTAACTGTTAGTTCTTTAATAGATTTCCTAAAATGTTTAGAGAAAGTTTGCAATCTTTACTTTCACTTTTGTGAAGTATATTGACAAAAGTTTTGCTAAGTAGAAGTAAATTTCAATGCAAACTCACTGTAAATACCTCATTTTCTAAATTAGGGAGTAAACAATTGAGGCTATGCAACCAAGGAATTTTAGCAGCTAAATATTGTATTGCTGTTGTCTTGGGTTTTGTCTTGTTTTGATGTGTGCGAGTCATGCATACACTTGCACGTACATGCTGTAACTAGTGTTGCGTCTTATTTCTCATTTTACTTTTTGTGGGTCATTTTCATTGTGCTATTTTTTTCCCTTAAGGTCTGGCTTTAATTCCATTCCTTGTGGCTTTGATACTTGATTTTCAGATCTCTGCTTATAGCGAATTTATTATATTGTTACGCTTTTTGTCCTTCCCATGCACTGGTATAACTTGTAATTTGTTGTGAAGATAGAGAATTGTCACCTTTATGAAAGTTTAGAATCTCAAATTTTTCTGCTAAATATTTTCCAACTAGTTCTCTATTTTATAGCTTAATTTTATTAGAATCTGCTTTCTTAAATATAATTATTTTTATTTACTTTCTGACTGTTATCTTGAATATTGTTTTATTTATGAAAAAATTATTCATTAAAACTATTCTTTAAAACTTTCACTCAAAAATAAATAAAATAAAATTTTCACTCAAATATTAAATCATTTCAACACAGGTTTGTCTTATTTTATTCAACCATTTATTGTAAGACAAATTTTACTATGTGGTGGAATGGTCAGGCATCTTGGAGTGGTGATCAAACACATGGATTTCTTTTAAGTAAGATTATTCAAAGTCAAATTCTGGCTCTTCCTTTGTTACCTATTTATTTTTATGCATATTACTTTGTTTCCTCATCTACAAAGTGGAGATATGCTATTGTCTAATTTAGAGTTGTTATGAAAATAAACGTAGCTAATCGACAGTATTTGAAACATTTGAAGTTTATTACTGAAAGTATTTCCTGAGTTTTGAGTTTTCTGAGTTAGTGTTATTATGTTCCTATTTTTATAAGATCAAACACTTTTATGACATTTTGGTGAACCCGTGTGCATGTGCATACATGAACACCCATGTATATGCTACTCATCATGTCTTCAAAGAATCTGAATTATTCCTTAGGAATTCAAAATGTGTTGAGCTCCAGAGATATCTCTGTCTGTGACTTAATACAGTCATATGGCACACAATCAACAACCAACTACATACACTACAGTGGTTCTACCATATGTGGTGCCTGTCTTTGTGAAATCACTTTGTGTGCTTTCAAAATGACAAAATCGCAGAACACATTTCTCAGAACATACAGCATAGCGAAGTGGTGCGTGGCTGTACTTTACTTTATTTACACCTGAATATCCTTCACTTACAAAATCAGAAACCTGGATTTTGCTTAATGAGCTTCCATGGTTTCAGGAAGGCTCGCGAATCCTAGGAATGAAAAGCATGGGATATTAGGAAACGCATCCGCCACATAATGTCTCTGGCCCCCTAATCGTTCTCCATATGACTCCAAGGGAAGTTCTCAGCATCCAGAAGAGAAAATTGCCTGTCGGCAATAACATGGATGGAATGAATTAAATGATGATACATAGACAAATATACTTGTTAGCACCCTTCCCTAACACTCAAATATGAAAGGACTCCAGATTCAACCAACTTTTCTTTGAAATTTTAAAATTTAGAAGCTACTGACATATATCATAATTCTTTACACAAATGTTAAAATGTAACTCCCTGCCGTACAACCATGCCCAAGTAAACCCGAGAACTGCCCTCTCTTGGCTTCATACTGTGTTGAACTACCAGCCCAGGAAAAAAGCTGTATTTAAATGTAACAAAAAATAAGTCATGAGAATGAAGCATTCCATCTCACAGTTTTTTGAATTAGATCAAATGTCACGTCACTAGTAATTTTAACTCAAATTTCATTTTATGATAATAAATTTGTCATCTTCACTTAGCATGTACTATAAAAACAATAATCACTAGAAATAACTTTACCTCCTGTGTGATTTTCTCATGTTTATTTTAAAACATATTTACCATGACAAGACTATAATCTTAAAAGTAGAAAGCCATGATTATTAGTCTTTATAAGGTAGAGTGATATGAATTCAGTAAGTATTGTCCTGGTGTAAATGAGAGAACAAAATCACAAACACTCTCAGAAAGATGACAGTGGTCTCTAATTTCTTCTTAAGGACCAAAAGTCACCATAATGATATCTACTATTATGTTTCATAATTTATTTTCTAGCTCCTTCACATTCATGAACTTTACTTCAATTTTCACAGTATTCTTGTATCCACAAAGCATGAAAATATGAAGTACGGTGTTGACATGTTAGAAGAAATCTATTATAAATCATTCATGCGTCTGAAATTTGTGAATAGATTCTATATGAATTAATTAAAGTTTTACTCTACAAAATGTTTGAAAGTCTGTCCTTAACTTTCATTTCAATATGTTGGTATTACTCCCTCCTGGTCTCTTTCTGAAAGTCACTATACCTTATAGTAGGTCAGAAAGTGACATAATATCTTGATAGCAAGATTTGACAGAAACATGGTATGTCAGTTCCACATTGTCCATTTACCAAAGTTGACATCCTTGGCAATAGTCATTAGAAACTGCATCACTGACTAAAAATAAATACAATCTTTTCTTCTTTTTATTCTGTGATTTATTTTTATTTTATTTAAACATTATTTTTTTCCTTTGGAGGATACAAATGTACATATGTACATTGCCTCTAGGATTACAGTTATTGTTTTTTGGAATAAATCAACCATCCTGGTTTAAGTAATGGTAAATATAATGATACAGTTTAGAAGTCTATATGATCTTTAATTTTTACTACCTATTTCTGTAAATTAGTGCTGTTTTTGCAAAGAGGGAAAAAGGAAGCATTATGGCTACCTCCAATGTTTATACTGTGTATTTCATATGCATACTTTAGTGCTCAAAGACTGCAATAGATGACACCAAAACTCGCCAAGAGAAAATGAATAATATTACAAAAAAGAGGTTTGGCCTCATTTAAATTTTTTGTAAAAAATTAAGGAGGGTATTACATTTTCTGAGAGTTTTTCTACGCTGTCTTTATTATGAAGCATTCAATGTTGCGGGTCATTAAAATCCGCACTTTTAAAAATCATGACCTGTAAGTTCCACATATCACATAAATATCAATTTGTTATGGAAAGTGAATATATAACACCTGTATATATATTTTTTAATATGGCAGTATATCACATACGAAACCATGGACAGGTTTTGGCTTGGACAAGTCTTTGACAGTGAACTACATCTACTGCCCTTTTTTATTTTTTATTCTGAGAAAAGGTCTTGTTAAGTCTCTAAGTTTCCCACGTAGGACTAAAACTTTCAATTCTCTTTCCACAGCCTCTAAGAGAGTAGGGATTATGACATATGCAACCATACCCTGCTGTAAATTTTAATCTTGATTTTTATTCTCAAAGGCAAAAAAAAAAAAGAAAAAAAAACTTTTAAAATGTGATTATATATAGCAGAGTAATGTTCAAAAATATTTATGTATATAGTGCTATTGGCAAATTTAAATATGTCAGAAGAGAGAAATTCTTTCTTGTGAAAATTCAAATAAATTAGCTAGTTGACTATATTTTAATGGGGAACATTTTCAGCTATGGAAAAATATTCACTTGAACATTTTCTAGTGAATCTCTTATTAACCCACTGTTTTGATTTAATGATAATCAACTTGCCAAAATTTAATTTGGTTACAGTAGAACATTGTTTAACTCAAGGGAACAGTGGAAATATTGCTTTTTTTAACTGTGGAAATATTCTAAAAAATCTTTACTTATGTAAATATATTTCATATATACAAGACATAATTAAAACAAATGGTGAAGGTTTAAGTAAAAGTTGCATAACAATAAAATATACATTGCCATCAATCCTCAATATCCTCCTCCTTTCTTTGAACATGCTTATCTCATCTTTCTCATCTTTCGTGCCATTTTCTGAAGCAGTTCTGAAGTCTCAGTCATTGAGTGTCTTAGTTGTGTTGCTGTGTAGCTGAGAGGTCCTGAATCCACTCAAAACATTTACTTTCAAGATCATTTTAACTTTCAGGAAGAGCCAGAAGTCACAGGATGCCAGAACTGGTTAAGAAGATGCATGTGGCCACACCATAAGCCTTTTTCAAGCCTGGAAGTCAGCAGTGGCATTCACTGTATTTTTTACCATCTCTCAAGAAAGAGAACTTCTAAAAATGCTTCAAAAAATGGCAAAATAATGGCATAGGTGTGTTCAAAATAAGGAAAGTATTTTGAAGGGGATAAGTGTTGATGTTTTTTTACTGTAATACAGGTTTTTTTTTCTTAATTTAAGCATAGAGAAAGAAAGAGAGAAAAAAGAGAGAAACAGAGAGAGAAGCAGAGAAAGAAGCAGAGAGACTATGCTATGGTTTATGTTTAGATGTCTCCTCAAAACCTCGTCCAGTCATATGTGGGGCTTTTTCACAGATGGCTAAATCTGGAGTGTGTTCTGCTGGGGATTAAGTGTGTGCGATAATTAAACTGGTCCAATAATTGGTTTGGCACTGCCCTAATCCTGGTAGTCTAGATAGAATACAAAAGAGGGAAGAAAGAAGTTGTTAGGGTCACTTGTTCTTTCCCTGGTTTGCTTGGCTACCTTATGCACACTAAGAAAGATTTCTTCAATATAATGGCTGTCTGCCATGCCACTCTGCCTTGGAGTCAGTCGATTACGGACAGACCTCTACATTTATGGACTGAAACCTCTATAAACTGTGAACTAAATAAACCTTTCCTCCTTGAACTATAGGTGGTGGGTATTTTGTCTCAGCAGTGAGAAAAGTAAGTAAGGCAGAATTTGATAGCGGAGAAGTAGGGTCATTACTGTGACAATGCTTGGCACTGGATGCTTGGAAGAGTTTGAAAAGGTTTGAAGATGCCAGATGTACAGACAGCCCAGAAAGACTTAAACTGAACTTGATGGAAGATTCTGGTCAGACCTCAGGAGACCAGAATGCTGATAAAAATGCTGCTGGTAAAGGTAAGGTTCAGGATATTTCTGTTGGGAAAGACTGCACTGGCTCTTTGACTCCCGATGATCTGTGTTATGCCATGGTGGAATGTTTTTCTGCATTTCGCTCTTATCCAGAAACTTTGCCTATGACTGAGGGTAAGGGCAGTGACTACTTAATCTGGCTGAAGAAATTTCAAGAATAATATCTCATGTCTTAATTCATGTGTAATGTTGGGGCAGAGGCCTGGTACTGCTGGGGGCTTTTAGTCAGATCTATGCTGAGAATCAAGAGTGAATAGCCCAATAGAATGATTTAAAATGTTTTACATTTGGTCAGAAAGGAAACTCCAGTAAAGTGGAGGCCTACAAAGATGGAACAAGGGAGAAACTGATTGCTGAAAAACTAGCAAGAAAAAGCCAAGTATTTTAGAAGAGGACAATAGAAAAGATGGCCTGGGGACACACACAAATAAGCAGGACTCCACTCTTTGTAGTCTCAAAATTGCAAAAGTGAAAGATTTTATTTTGAGAACAGAGCCCCAGAGCTTGATCCTTGATCCAGAAAGGCAGCAGCCTAGGTAAGTCATTCCTTGGGATTTGGCTCATAGGCACTCTACCCTACAGCCAAGAGAGAAAGAAGCCTGGTTACTGCTTCAGTTGGTGGTAAACCATGGCATCATCCACTTGGTGCTGGTTTTCGGTGTATGCACAATGTAAGAGTTGTGGGATCAGGAAAGCTTTTGCCAAGATTTCAGAAGAAGACCTGGGAGGCCAGGCATGTGCCCTTTAGAAGTCAGTGTGTGTGTGAAGACAAAGGTATATTGGAGACCCCAGAAGTTTGGAGAAGCCAGGAACCTGGATCCTCTTAGGAAAATTGCAAGGAGGTAGCAGAACTGGCCCAAAGAGAAGCTGTGGGAAGTACAATCACCAGAAGGCCATAGGGGCAGATCCACCCAAGCCCTTTGAAGTTCACATCTTGCCACAGATTGCCTTGGATCCTGGACATAGAACTACAGGACTAAATGTTTTGCTCTGTTGGATTTTAGATTTCCTTTTTTCCCCATTCTTTTCTATTCACCTATTTCTACCTTTGGGAAATGTGTGTTTTGTGCCACTGTATGTTGGAAGTGTTTAAATTTCTTTTTATTTGTACAGAGGTCTGAAACTAAGGCTTTATCTTAAATCTCAGAAGAGACTTGGAACTTGAACTTTTCAGCAATGCTGAAACAATTAAGACTCTGGCAGCTCTTAGAGATAGACCAAATGTCTTTTGCATAAAGACAACTGCTTGAGTGTGAGGGGTTAGGGGTGGAATGTTATGGTTTGTGTTTGGATGCCCCCCAAAAGCCTCATCCAGCCATAGGTGGGACTTTTTTAGAGGTAGCTGAATCTAGAGTGTGTTATTCTGGGTTTAAGAGTGTGTGCTTACTAAATCAGTCCAATGATGGTTTAGCACTACCCTAATGCCAGTGCCTAGATAGAATATAAAAAGGGTCAGAAAGAAGTTGCTAAGGTGATTTGTTGGTTCCCTGGCTTGCTCCACTACCTTCTGCCTCCCATGAACTACTTCTCTGTGGTGCCTGCCTGTCATGCCACCACACCCTTGGAGCCAGCTCATTTAGACTGGAACTGCTACAAACTCTCCTCCTTTAACTATGGGTGTTGGTATTTTGTCTCAGCAAAGAGAAAAGTAACTAAGAGACAACAATACAGTGTTCCATCCATGAAAAAAATCTGTGGGTCCTACCACACTCTAAGGAAGAAGGAAGAAGAAGAGAAGGAAGAGACTGGTTAGAAAAGAAAAGAAAATGAATGGGAGGAAGGAAGGGAAGAAACAATGGAGGGAAGAAATCCAAACTGTTTTTCAAGTGGCAGTTTCTGCTGGGTTCCATTTTGCTAATACTCATTTGGAATATTTAGAAGTCTTTATAACATTAAAATGAAATATTTACTATTTTATGTGTATTGTCTTAAACATTAAATGTCACTTCCTAGGTGGATTCCATGTTCCATGCCAAATCAACCATTTAAAGAATAATTACGATAAAATAATGATGTGTAAGAATTAAGTTATATAAAACAGAAGCACAAAATAGATTTAGAAACATTATTAAAAGAGAGCAATTTTCAGATTTAAAACTCAACTACAAAATTATCTTATTTTCTTAAATAGCAAATAAGTTATTAAATGTTAAAATATGAATATCACATTAAAAATTGGAAAATACAATTCTACATTTAGGAAACAGCTCAAAGACTATTTTTTAAAAATCTATTGCTCGATTCTACTACCTATGCAATTTAAGGAATTATTTATAGAAAATTACAGATTTTATTGTCATTATTTTGTCTTATTATGATACTGAATGTCCCTGAAATCAAATATTACAAATTCCTTGTTGCTGCTGTTACACTTTTTTTCCAAAGTTTTTGCTTGGATAGGATGGAACTACCAACTTGAAATTAATCTCAAGAAAAAAAAAAAAAGCAAAACCCAGAGAAAAGCCAAAAATAACATAAACAGGTCCTCCTGAACTCAATCTTCCATAAGGCTTCTTCCAGCTCACTCCAATTACTATCAAGGGACTGTAAATTACACGACACATTTTGAGTGTTCTAATATTCGTGAGGGAAATGAGAGACGCTGCAGTGATTTCTATTTGCTCATTGACTTTGAACTCAAACTACCAATGGATCTCTTTTGACTGAATCTTCTGCCTGAAAGATTTGAATTTGTATGTCTTTAACTAAGAAGGTTATCTACAAATACATCAGATTTTTTCATATGGTTTTTCAGCTTGATGCATGAAAATTTCACTTAATTTCTAATGCTTTAGTTATGATCAGTTAGGAGTATCACGACTCTTGTATTTTTCTGTATGAAACTTGCAAAGACATCTATAACCCTCTTTTTGCATGAAAGAGGTATATTCAAGATTTTGGGGAATTATATCATAGAAAGCCTTGGAATGAAGGAAGAAAAAGAAGAAGCTGCCGGGCCCAAGGGTTTAGTTGATTCCAAAATAATGTAAAAGGTAACTATCAGCACTGCTTATGAGACTTTTAGATTTTTCTCTTAGAAAGTTATTGGTATCCAGCTGTTTGATTGCTTCTTATGTTCAGAGACCACAGGGAACACTCCTATAGCCACCACTTGGTACAAAACATCACTCTGGTTGTAAATTTAGCAATTCATAAATCATGACTCTAACACCTCTGAGACATAAAACTGAGTCTCAAGATTTAGCACTGATTTTGAGTTATGTTATGGCTTGAGCTAAAAATTAATAGCATTTGCTCACAATGTTATAAATTCTTTGTTACATATGCCAATAATTTTTTAACAAAATCAGCACTTTCCAAGATGATTACAAAAGAGCTGAAATGAGGCTGAATGATCATTAAGGTCAATACTATCATTTTATACTTGAGGAAATTTACAAACTTGAATTGATTCGCTCAGTGTTTTACTAAATTATGCCATGTTTCATGCCAGATTTACTCTGATGAATAACTCTTAGGGTATCCCTACATTTCGGACTACTAACTTATCTGTCTTCAGCTCTAAGAGTTATCACGAGTACAAGTTTATCAGTATTTTTAAACATTACATTAAATATTGGAAAATCTTACTTGATTACTCCTACTTGTCATCAAATTGTAATTCAGGCGAGTTTTAATTTTTTTTCTCAAATTATTCATTGGAAAAATTTGGTCAGAATGATAAAAAATTAAGAGCTCAACTAAATTTAATCAATGCAGATAAGATTTGTTTTGGACAGAATGTGCAGCAATGGTAATTTGATCATCAGGATGGAGCCCAATGGCTAGGATTAGTTCGTTTACTAAAAGTCAAGAGAGTTTGCTCCTCCTGTCTTAGTGTTCTGCCTTGCGAAGACACGCCAAGAAGGCAACCCTCACTAGAACCAGATACTGGATTTCTCAAGTTCCAAAACATGGGAAAACACAGATTTGTTGTCTAAGTTACCCAGTCTATGATAATTTGCTTTAGCAGAACAAACTGACAAAGATAATACATCAATATGTAAATTTACTTTTAAAGGACAAAGTGGATATTTACATTTAAAAAGCTAGAATGAATAAAATTCAGAATTATTACAGAATTATAAGTAGTTTCAATTTTCTGTGTCTTTAAATACTTTCTAATAATTATTGCAGTTTACAATAATTTAATACCTTGCATTTTGGCTCTCTTTGCTACATACATAGAAAATACCATGTTATTGAAATATTTTCTAAAGTAGAAAAAGGTAGCACAAATAGCATTACCAGGAACACTGTTGATTTTCTTTTCTAATTTTCCTTCTTTTGTCCCATATATTTCATCATATAAGTTTGAAGTACAATTATTTAGTTACAAATAGAATTCATTTAACCTCAAATCATTCCATCTTTCATAAGATCAAAAACAATATAATACCTATGTTACATTAAGTTCATTTTTAGAAATTTATTTCTCAGTCATTCTAGACATTAAAATATGAAAAGTGTCATCAGAGATAAGTTATAGCATTGCTAATCACTAAGGGTAAAAGAATATAAATTGTTCTGTGGTTAGAATAAGGAACATCTTGTATGATTAAACACAAGATTGTACACACCATCCACAGGTATACAGTTTAGTGTATTTCATCCATATATATGTCATTTTCCATATGTACATTGTATACCCATACTTACATTTATTTTCCAGCAAATCAACAGTAAAAGTTCAGGTAAATGGGGATGATTATTAATAATCATTACACTGATGCTTTACAAGAAAATAAAAATGGGTTCTCTGTTAAAGACATATACATCATACTACAAAACTTCCTAATTCAGAAAATGATTATATAATTATAAATTATTAAAATATACCTTGACCATATATCTGAACTGGCTGTATTTGATGGCTATTAAATATAGAACAAGAAAGCAAAAATAGTATGAACACTAAAGGTTAATAACTATTCGGAAACATTTTTTGGACTAAGTAGTAATGAATAACTAGGAAAAAAACCAGAAAACAAATGCCAAGATTTGTGAGCTATAAAAAATGGAGAAGACCATTAAAAGAAGTAACATTAAACCCAATTGTGTATTTATTTGATACCTATTCACTTTATTCATCATCTTTTCTTTTTTTTCCGGCACCGGGAATTGAACTCACGACCTTGCACTTGCCAGGCAGGCGCTTAGGCCACTGAACTAGATCCCTGGTTCATTGTTCTTTCAGGAAGGAAAAGTTCCTATTTCATGACAGACAAATAATGATACAGAAAATAAGAAATTAATTATTGATCAATTGATCAATTAATTTATCTAATTATAAAAGTAGCCTCATTCTATGGTAAATGGCTTTACTAACCCTTATAGATTCATTTATGTTGATAAATTTTGATACGGACAAGTGCATGGAGTTGATAATATTCTTTAATCAAATTTCCTGTGCAATGAAGTAAATAATCTAATCAATATAGTAACACAATTTGAATTAGGAATTCAGATCCTGAACAAGACCCAAGTCAAGAAATTAAGGTTCATACTAAATGCAATAGAACCATGCTGATACAAATAAATAGAATTAAGAGTTAGGAGTAAGATTTAATTGATACAATTTAAATAAATATAAATTAGAAGGTAAAAAAAGAGCTCAGAGATGTCATCCAGCTTCACAGTTGGGCAGGTACTAAGTTACAAATAATAGGAAGAGGGTAACTTTGGGGAGCAGGTGATGAGTTCAAGTTCAAGAGTGATGAGATCAAGAACACTTCAGAACTTATGAAACATAAGAAAAGAAAAATTCATACCAAGTGAGAGAAGAAATTTTTTAAAGCATGTAAATCAGTTATACAATGAGGAAGAGCCCAAAGTACATGTTAACTTATAATAATTCTGTTATTAAATACATTGTACAGTTCTCTTTTTTTGTAGTGAAGCTTTAGGTACTACAAGTTAACTCTTGAACAGCTTTTTAATTCAATCTCTTCTGATACTTATATAGGTTTTTAAAGTGTTGTCCAGAGACTAAAGAGGGTCCTGATGGACTAGGTAAGTATTTTATTTAAATTTCATGCCTTGGACATTATAACTAGGAATGACTTTTACATTTTTTAACAATATGAATGCTCACTCAAAGGTGATACATGGTATACCTGGGCAACAGATTAACACAAGGTAAATACTGCAGTTAGGTCTGTAGCCACATCTTGCATAACTATCAGAGTCATACTTGTGCTACCATTATAGTATTACATATAAATATCTGGCAAATATTTCACTGATTAATTAGCTACAATTCCATATGGCCTGTGTTTGAAATAAGACTATTGCCAGCCTGTTTGCTGGTACAGAAATATGTAAGCAAGTACTTTCTTCTACCAAGTAAGACTATGTACGTCTGCCTTGGGGTAACCTTCATGACGGCATCCTCTGCAGTGAAAGAGAGACTTCTAACAGCCTTATAGAGCGGAATTCAGACTCAGTGTGTGCTTTAGTGGTATTTAATAGTGTTTTCAAATAGTAATGTATTTGAATTTTTGTGTCATTTTTTCTGTTTGTAAATATTTTTTCCAGAAAGTGTATTTTGCCATTCCATTGCTTCTGGTAACAAATTAATCTCTGAGATAGAGATAAATGTGTGACATCCCATATTCCATTTTCCCTAACAATACTAGTGGTAGAAGAAAAAAGGGCCAGAACAAATTTTAAGCATAGTCAAAGAGAGTCCGTTCCTGGGACTGACATACTGACAGCACGGACAAGCCTCATCCATGGAGAAACCGAATGAGGGTAACCCAGCAGGTGAAGTCAGCTTTCCTAAAGACAGCAGGGAGATGGGCAGAGATGTAGGTTGGGGAAGAACTGACTCTTCAACATCATCCAATTTGAGATTTAAGTTTGTCTTTGAATGTATGAATGACTATAGCAGCTTTACCAACTCAGCAAGCCAGTAATAATTCACCCCATTTGCTTAAGCTACCTTAATCTATACCTGGGAGAGCTCTGATCTGCACAAATATACTGCAGTTCAAAATTTGATGACTGAATTAGTATTCATCAACAACAACCCATAGGAGTTGATTGGGTGTCCTCTAAAAATACGCCAGGTACACTTTGAGTGTTCCAGAAATGAATTCTGGTGCCAACTCATTTGATGATGACAGCACCCTAAAAAGAAACATGTTTTTCTCATTTAACAGATTAAGGAAACTAAGACTCAAACAGACTGTGTCATTCCACAAGGCCACAACCAATAAAAGTGAGCTTCCAGCTTGAACAGATCTTTTGGCTTCAAAGCCTTGATTTTTAACCTCGACTCTAAACTGTCTCTTTTGTTGTGAACTGAGTTCTGATCCAGTCTTCTAGTAACTAAGTGACTCAATCACTCCAAAACATAATTTTTTCATTTCTTAAAGAAAGATTATCTTTTCTACTGCAAAGATTGTTGAAGGAATTGAGAGAGAGAGAGATTGCTTATCAAAGCATTTTGAAAAATGCATAGCACTAGAGAAACGTCAATTCATGTTATACAATTATAAACTATATTAAGGCTATACCATCTCTGAATCTTATAATTAAGTTACAACAAAATTTAATCAACATGCTTCAGTCAGTAACATCTCAGAAAAGTAGATATTAGAGTTAATTCATAAGTCAGGCAGCAGATTTTAATATAAACTAAATAAATAATTCCGGAGAATAAAGTCAGGCCTTATAAAAAACAATGATGGTGTTGATAACTACGATAAAATTAACTTATATCTCAAATATTACTGTAATTTTCAAAATTATTTCACTTTTTTACTTTATTTCACATATTTAATGTCTCAGGAAAAGAATTATAGTCATTCTTCCCTGTTAATGTCAATCTGCTACTACTTTGGAAAATTTAGCAATAAATATTCTGAGTGACAAAGCTTTAGGCATTTTATTACAAAGCTCACAAAAATTATAAACATGGAATAATTATTCAAATTGTCTTTTGAATCCTTTCCTTTTACTTCTCTTGATGACTGTTTAATATCACAGAATACTGATATGCTCTTCATATTCAAACAAATGAGATTTAGAGAAATTATTCACTATAGAGTCCAAATTATACATCTATACCCAGTTCTTTCTTATTAGTATGAAATAAAAGTTCTTTACAGTATAAATATTCATTCATGTACTTAATCATTTCTTACTGTCTGACACACTCAGATGATATTTATGCACTTACATGTTGAAAAGCATATTTACCTTTATTTATGTTGGCAGATATTTGACAGTAGAAACAATGGTGATTAGTCACACAATAAGCAAGTATATCTTTTTTTATTACTAAATGTTATGATTTGGTTACTATCTCTAAGCATTATAGTTATAATTTATACATAAAATATCACTTTCTGCAGTATCTATTGTAATGTAGCAATGACTTGGGACTAATGACTAATGACTAATTTTTTTCTTTAAATCATTTACTTCGGAAATGTAATGTTTTGTGAAGTTCATGAAAACATTCTAATAATAGCACTATAGCTAATCACATTAAATTCATCTGAATTTAGAGTTTGGAAACAAGAATATGAAGAAAAACCAGACAACTGAAGAATGTGAGTAAAGACTATATTAAGATACATGCAAAAGAATAGAACAATTACAATGTAGCTATTAAATTAAATGTATATCCTATATAGACTTAAATGGTAACATATTTGATCTCTACCCATGTCCCTAGAGATTCCAAAATAGTTTATTTAAGCCAGTTCCTTATTTTTAATGTTTCTTAGGAATAACTCCTTTCACATCTATATAAGTCACAGAGACCTATTTTATGAAGATATACAATCAGGCAAAATAAAATATTATATAAAATGGGAAAATTATTGTTTGCTTTTTAATTGTATATTAATGAGCCATGCCAAAGTAATACTTTAATCCTGGCTTAAAATTAAACAGATACAAGCATAGTTGGTGATTTATATTTCCCATATTTGACTTTTTATACATATGCAATATTATTTTTAAACTCATTTTTATTCATGTGAATTGGATTGCAATTTAAATTTAGAAGGTCTGATTTCATTAAATATTTTTTGCTTCAATCAAAAAGTCTGTACACATATGAATATTTCAAACAAGCATTTATTTTAAGATTTTCAACATTGGTTTATTAAGTATCACAGTGAGGAAAATGTACAAATAGGGTCTATTTTTATTTGAAGAGACTACATTGGAGGAATTCACACTTTTTAAGAACACATCTACAGATTTCACTGTTACAAAAGAATAATTCTAGGCAAGATAATTTTACATTCATGATTTGATCTTTCTACCACTTGAAAGACAGCAATCTCAAGGGTAGGAATTAAAGAAATCCAAAAGACTCAAAAACATGATGAGATTATGATGAATGAAACCAGAATAAAAATGCAAATCAGTATGTGGCACTGAAGGGGTAACTCTTCAGTTTGAAAATGATCAGAAATTCAGCCCTTCTTGGTAAAAGGGTGAATAAAAGTCTTCTACATGGGTTGGCGAGCCAGAGACAGTTATGCCTTCTACTGGAAACCAAGGATTGGAGTAAAGAAGCTTTTTTACTGAGTGAGAGTTTGAGTAAACAAAATACAAAACATCAGCACAAAATAAAGTTGAAGTTGTTTTGGGAGTCAGCTTTATAGAAGGACGAGGGCTTAAATACAGGTATCCTCAAACAGAAATTAAACTAAGCCACCTAATAGCACAGTGACTGGGCTAGCACGTCTCTGAACTAAATGTGCAGGATGGGCTGGATAAGAAAACTTAGCAAAAGCCTGTAAACCTAAATATCTACACAAATGACCTACTATGATTTACTTTGGAATAAATAAATTTACTTTGGAATAAAATTTATCTTACAAAATAAGTAAATTTAGTATGCATTAATGTTCACTTAAAAAGTATATAACAGATATGAACAAAAATAAGAGTTACGCAAAATAAACAATCATAAATCTTAAAAAGTAATAATATAGTCATTAAAATAGAAACCTGAATAGACAGAAAATGATCTAGATATGATACTGGTTAAAAACAGAAGTAGTGGCTTGGATGATGCAGTATCTCTCAGCATTTTAACAAGTATTACAGGAAAATTTCATCATTTCTCTTCAACTCTTTCTTATTCACAAAACACTTCACAGATAAAAAAGAAAGTGAGGAAACTATCCAATTTACATCATAAAGTGTAAATAATCTAGAGAGTAAGATCAATAAGAATAGTACGATAAAAAGTCCATAGTGTAATCTCACTCATAAGCAGAAGTGAAAAATCTTAAAATATCTGTAGTAAAAATCAGAAATTTATTGAAATATTTTTAAACTTTAAAATTAATATATTAAAAAATAAAACATTGCCCTGGAAATAAAACTCCTGTTTCTCCTCAGATAATCTAATTTTATCATTTATAAATTAGCAAATTATAGAAGTTAGCCTAATCACTATAGTAGAGGGGTGATTAAACAATTTATTCATAGAAAACACAATTACATTATTGGTCAAAAGAAATGTCTTTATGTCCTTGAAACTCCTCAACATAATTTCCCTATCCTTTTGCCTACTCTATTTTAGTCTATGAAATTTATAGCCATGCAATATAGTACATATTTTACTGAATTTAAGAGCTATCTTTCCTCGCTAAAATAGAAGTCTAAAAATAAACCTTGGTACCTTTATTGCTGTCTGTCTAGCACCTACATGTATCTTTGACAGCAACAAGTGCCTTCTTCCCAAACCTGCTGTGCCTTGTTATTTCTGCCCCGTAAGACAGTGAGACTTCAGATATGAGGTGAGACGGATGCCTCTCAGTAGAGTCCTCACTGTCTTTTTTGGTAAAGTAAATAGATAAATTAAGACTTCAGAAATTATATTTCTAAATTATAATACGACATAATAGTAATCTGTGAAATAAAACAATGAAAATCTGGTCTTGTGTCAAATGTCACATTTTAGTTGAGTTTTTCTATTAATTCATTTTTATTTTATTTTCCAAAAGCATTATTCCATGTAGATTTTTAAAGTTTTAAAGAAATTTCTTTCACCACACGTAGTCTGAGAAACACTATAATAGACAACATATGACAGCATTACTTTTCTTTTTATTGATTTCCTAACTAGATATTTTATTCTGTTTTATTTCACTGTAATGCTCCAAACTAGGCTACCATTTCATTTATTTAATCCAGTATCTTCTTTGTCCCGTTTCCAAGTTCATCTGATGGAACTCTCTCTCCACATCCCTCTGTCAAAGTCCTGAACCACTTTCTGCTGAAGCTGTTGGGTTCATGAACTGCTGAATGCTTGAGTAAGTTCTTTAATACTTTAATGTGCTTCAATCTATCTACTTACGCCCTAGTACATAATACAAATTTGTCAAACCATGAAGGGTGTTTTCCAAATTCTTTTCTGTTCCCTTTGTTAGTAGAAAGTATTATATTTTTCCAGTTAATGCAATTACATTTTATATAATACATGTAAAACAGGTTGGCATGGGTAAATTCTACTCCATTTAAATATGAAGAGAGGGCTGGGGATATAGCTCAGTGGCATAAACACCTGCCTGGTGAGTACAAGGTCCTGAGTTCGATCCCTGGTACCAGTAAATAAATAAGTAAGTAAATAAATAAATAAAATATGAAGAGAAGACCAATGCTATTATTAGAATTAGGAAAGTAAGAAGCAGAAGTACATTTTTTAAAAAACAACTATTTTATTTAACAACTTCATTGAAATACAGTAATAGTATGTTTAGAGTGAAAATTGGAAGGCTAGTGATAGTTCTTAAAAATCTTCCTAAAGTGTTAAAAGATATCATATAACAGAATACACGAATATCTATTTTTATAGCAGCGCAATTCATAGTAGCTAAATCTCAAAAGCTGCCCATCAGCACATGAATGAATGAAGGATGTGTGGTTTCTACACACAGGGAAGTATTACTCTGCTGTAAAGAAAGATAAACTTGAGATGTTTATAAGAAAATGGATGCATCTTAAGATGAATGTTAAAGTGAAATAAAGCAGACACATTGTCTTTCATATATGAGAACCCAAAATTATAAACAAAAAGCAAAGTAAATGAGAGCTAATGAGAAGTAGAGAGATAGCTATTTCTCAAATGAGAAGGGGATCAAAAGGTTGAGGAACCAGAGAGGGAGAGGAAGGAAAATGATGAGAAAAGGAATTGTGGTGGGATGTGTACACACAGCAACTCCATACAGGGAATACAAACATTATGTACTGCAAATATGTACTAATAAAAATAAATTCAAACAAATGAGAAACACAGCTAAAAAACTGTGTAAGTCTTCACATAAAAAGAAAAAAAGTAGAGTAATACAGCTCTTTGTAGATAGGACCAAAACTTTAATTAACTATAGAAATTGATTTTGGAAAATCTATTAAGATCAACTTGTAAAATTATACTTAATTGCCATGTGAAGTAAAAAGTTTCAGTATTGGAAATATTCAAATATAATGTGGAAGAATACATGTCTTTTTTTGAAAATATTGACTATATTTAAAGCCTTTTCAAATCAAATATGCTATAAACTGCATAAGAACTGATACAATGATTGTGAATGAATTGGATAATAGCTAAAACTTGTGTCCATTTCTATTAAACATCAGCATGGTGCTACAAGGAAACTACAATTTGGAATATAGTCACGAGAAAGCAACTGTGATATATTATGATTCTCCTCTACCACATCCAATGAGAGCTTTTCTAGCATCGCTCCTTTGAGATGTACACCAACCTGGCAATACAGCATTCCTATTTCCTAGTTAAGGAAACTGGCAATCAGAGAAAATGAATTATAATAGTACCCCTTTCACTGGGGGAAATGTAACAAGACCTTAGCACTTGCTTGAAACTGAGGATAGTACTAAACACGTGTATGTTTTTCCTATTCATTTTACCATAGATCTCAGCAACCTCAGCATATTACTAGTTTTCTTACCTTAGGAAGTCAAGAACTTTCACCTTCTGATCTAAAAGAGGCATTTTGATGCTTGTCTAGCATACTTGAATTGCCAGCATCACTACTTTGGGTCCACTTTTAAGTAATCTAAGAATATAAGTGAGCCAAGTAATATAAGCAATACAACAGTCACTTGAGCCCAAGCATTGCAATACTGTGAAAGTCAACTTGGTAACGAAGATAGCTACTAAGTACAAAGAGGTTGTGATTGAACAGCTAGGATACGCTAGACAAAGAGATTATTCATAACCTAAAGAGTTGGAGCAAGACAGCATGAGATTTCACCCCACCACTCAGAATGGTGTGCAGTTGAAAATGCAACAATTGTTTACTTCTGGAATTTTCCACTTAATATTTTTGGATCTCAGTTAAAAAAAAAAAACAGCATCTATAGTTGGAACTTGATATTGCTGGAGTTCAGTCAGCCTATACCCACACACTTTCTGACACCAAAATTGGTGTTATTTTCACTAAACTAAGCTGTCCTAAAACTCACAATTTCTCCAGATCTCTGGAAATAATATTCTTAACCAAAATGTTCTGAACCTAAAGGCTATGACGATACTACTTCCATTCTCATTCAATAATATTTAATAATGTTTTCACCCAGAGAATAAATTTCAGAACAGATTACTACAGCAACATTCAGAAAAATATTTAAAATTTCCAAGTGATTTTCTTATAAGACGTTTCTCTCATTAAAAAAATGCAATAGTCCTTTTAAACATAATTCATGTGATTTTGAGTTAAAGTTTTTAACAAGAACTGAAAATAGCTGATATTAAAGATGTAGTGATAAAACAGTAGTGGAGAAACACCACAGGTTAAGATTCTTGATGATGTACAGTAATCACATAATCACATGATAACTGAAGGAAGATGTAGGATAGAAAAATATTTCAACTATGCAGCATACTACTTGTTTGTGAAAGCGTGTAACTGAGGAAATTGCAAAGACTAAGGTGGTCAGAGGGTGTGATAAATACAGGAATTGAAGATCATGTACTACAATAAAAATACTTATTTGCATTGCAGCTTGACACATAAAACCCTAAGTTTACCAACATATAATCCATCTGTAATCTTAAAGACCTAAAATCTGCCTTGAGCATCAGGCTTCTAAATTCAACTATTACTATACTCAAAGTATCATCCTGAAACAATCAGATATGTATGATTTCTTATGATTCCTTTAGAAAACATATTTCAGTGATGAAGTATTTTCTAGGCATTACCTATAGAAAAATACCTGAGAAATTAGCACTGAAGTCACAGAATGAAACTAAAATTTTCTCGGGATGAAACTTTCAATAAATTTTTAGCTTCTTTTTTATGATACACATTTTGGTATTTCTCTCCAAAATTGTAGCTTATGCTCCTTTTAGCACAGAAAACCAATACTGCTACTACTTAACTTTCTCAAGTTCTATATTCCTTACTTAGGAAAGTGTGCAAAGCACTCATTTTTTCTAGACTTTAGTTGAACGTAGAATTAATTTTATTGAACTATTCTTCATAAGTTTTCTGTGCAAACTTTTTGAAGAAAGACCAACATATAAATTGTCACTTTACCATCACTCTTAACTTGTAGGAGCACAATTTAGGTCTATTAATTATAAACTGTTTTCCCAAATAGAATATGCCATATAACTAATGCTGATATATATACTAAAAGATGCTTCGATTTCCCAAGTCCTTCCACATGAGATTAAAAGTCAAAATTTCTGGAAAAGATAATTGCCTGCTTCTTCAGTAAATGGAAACATCAAATAATAAGGAACTGATGATAGAACAATCTTGGAAATACTGGGAAAAAAAGCCAAATAGAATATAACATAAACACATTAAAGTCTTTATTTTCCCTCTGAGAAGATGAAAGTTAAAAATTATATTCACATCTGAGCAAAAATCTCCTTAGAATTATACAATTTTATGATTCCTAAAACTGCATACAAAAACATTGTTTGGTCTTCATAATGAACATAAAATAAACCGTATAAAATTATGGAGCCATCAAGCCACATGCCAAGGAATAATGAATTTGGAGGAATTTTGCATATTAGAAAACTAAACAGTAATCATCTGCAGATGACATGCATTTAACACAATGTTAACTGTAAGCATTTTAATATTTACAGTGAGATACCTTTTCATAGCATTTATCAAAATCATTTATAAAAAGCCATTTGACAGGTTGAATTTACTCATCCTCAAAGCACATCAATATTTATCAAATACAAAAAACTATACTTATAAAACTTCATGCTAATACTCAGATGGGATATTTTCTTTCATTTTCAAATAGAATACAATCAGTAATTAATCCCAATTTGTTCAGTCAATAACACAAACACATAAAGAAAAAATTGTTTACTCTTATAGCCATTTCATTTCTGAGGCATAAAATATCCTTTAAAAACAATCAAAACACTGGTAGAACGCACAGATTATTCGTAGGTGATAAACTTGTGGTTATTACAAAAGAGAATATTGTTACTTTTAAAAAGTTAAAATTTTATGCATGAAATGTTCAGGAAAAAGTTACTTTTGATCATAGAGGCTTAGAACCACTAGTAAAAAAGAGTGAAGAAAAAAGATTTTATTGTTACTTAATGCTTAACACTGTTGTTTCTTTGGGTTGCAAAATCTCCAAAAAAAAATGCAAATATGAGCCTTCTTACTGCTGCATTGTTTAAAAAAATCACAGAAACATAAATCTTAGTACATATGTTATGCAAAACAACATTGTCCAACAGAATTCTATAGGATGACAGGAGTATTTCAAAATTTTCCATCCCCACAGGATAGTTAAAAGCTTCAAGCAACTACTCAACATATAAAATCTGAAGAGTAAGATTGAGAAACTGAATTTATTTATTTATTTATTTATTATCTGCAACACCAGGAATCAAACTCATGCCCTCGCGCTTGCCATGCAGGCGCTTACACCACTGAGCTAAAATCTGAATTAATTTGTATCTGTTTACATTTGAGAGTAGCATTGTGAAGTTTGGGCTATTAAACCATCTGTCTATTTCTTTGGTTCCAGGTCTCTGGTATTTTCAAGGGAATATAGTCAGAGAGAAAGGGAAGGTACCCCCAGCACAATACTTTTCTAACTTAAATACCAATGAAATTGACCCTGAAGTGCCCCCAAGATAATCTTAAACAAACATGTTAAGGACCTGGAATGGACCAGAATGAAGTGGAATCATGGCACACAGGAAGGCTTAAAAACAGCACTCCCTTTAGAACCCCCCAAAACTAAGTGAGGTTCTACATAGCCCTGAGACCTGTTCTGTAGAATCAAGTGCGTGAGCATCAGATAGAAATGCCCTCTTCTCTACCTACATAGTTGAATTTCTACTACATCCTAAGTGAAACTCTTGAACTTTATCTTCCATGCAAAGAGGGCGTCATGGTCCCGTGGGACTTATTATCAATTCTACTTCTGAGTCCTTTAGGAGTTTCTATTCCCCATGTAAATAAAGAATGACTTTTAACCTTGGCCTTTTTTTTTTCAATTTTCACTTTTAAAATTGTAGTCTTGCTGAGGATTTTATCTACTCACTCAGCCTTAACTGTTAACCCTACATAGATATCACTGTAATCTCAACTTTCATTCCAACTTTCTTCAGAGTACAAGTCCAGGATCCTATCCAACTGCTACACATTTCAACCTGAATGCCTCATCACCACTTTCAATTCTAGATATTTTAAACTGAACCTTTATGTCCTCCTCCAACAACAACAGCAGCAATAGCAAAAACCTTTCCTATTCCAGGAAAGATTCTAGTTACACGTGATCAAAATCCAAAGTATCTTTGACTCACCATTTCTATCCAACTGACTAAATCAAGAACTCAGACAAAGGAAACAGCAGAGTTACCCTTCATCCCTGACTTAATGCATGACCAACATAATTTAGGTCTATTACTATAATTGTCCATGTTTTAATTTCTTCACCACAAAAATGAAAACAATCATAATAACTCTGGTTTGCAGATATTCTAAGTACTTTATATATATTAACATATATAGCCATTACACTAACTGTGATAATAGATGATATCATTATTTCTTATTTATAGATAAACAACTGAAAAAATGAGCTAAATAAATTCCCAAAAACTCTAACAATAAGAGGCTGGGATTCAAACCCAGTCTGTCTCCAAGTCTGTGTAACTAACATACATACTGTCTTCCTCATAAGAATAATTTACCTACTAGTTTCATGGGGAAGATAAAAATAAAGTCTAAAAAATACTTGTCAGTTCATTTCTATTATCATCATAAATTTCTATTATGCAAAAGTCAGAAATAACTACTCCAATCTAATACTTCTTAAAGCACTTATTCTTGCACTATGTGTACATGAATTATACACTGCCCTTTATTATAGCATTTGATAAATTCCATCTTACTACACTGCAGATTTTAAAAAGTTTGAATTTAGGAATACCATGTAATACTACTTGGTGCTCAATGAGCATTAGTAGAGTTAATATATGTCAAAGATATTTAAATTTATTACTGCGATCCATATTCATTCCACAGTCTCTTAGAGCCTGGTCTTTTGTTATTTTTTAGTATATGGATGTGCTCACTTTGGCAGTTCTTGCTTCATTTTTTAAAAAATATATTTTGCATGAACTCCTCCTACCTATATTGTGCTACTTGCTAGCTGTGCTATGCCCTACACTTTTGCTTATGTGCCTGGTCTACTCCTGTCCCTTCTGCATTCTTACAGCCCTCAGCATAGCCTCGGCTCCCCAACACAGACAAACTCATCCATCCAAACTCATCGAGGCCTCAAGGCCTGCATGCAGATGCCATGCTTGAAGATTACACTGAAGGCACATTGATTATCTTCTCGGAGCCAGTATGGGATTATCAAGAAAACAATGCTGTGTTGGAAAGTCGCTTCTATACTTGCCAAGTACACTTTTTTTATGTGAAAATTAACAGGGTAGAGTTGAGCTCTTCTACAAGAAGTATTTTGTTTTTTCATTTAAAAAAAGATACTCTAAATCCTCGAAAAGTAGCATGATAGAAGTTACCATCAATATTTATGTTTAATATGTTAATCAAAAGTAATGTGTATAATATGGACAAATAGATGTATGCCAAAGTATTGCATATATGAAAAGTATGTGAAATGTCATAATCAAAATGTGTATGGTTTATATTCAAACAGTATTAATAATCACACACATTCTCTGTTTTATCATAAACATTATTTCCACCACAAAAATATTATTTAAATACTGTTTTAATAACATTCTCATTAATCACTGTAATCTTCCCCAGTGCCATATTATTAGCAACATCTGGCAGTATTTTGTGTCGGTAATCTGAAAATCTAAATTTTACTGTGTTTTGTTTTTAAAAGTCTTAACTAACATCCATTTCTCATTATAATCTGTTACTCTTTCAGGCACCTCTGTGCAGATTACTGAAAATTTCAGTGGCTACTTTAAGGAATTCAAAATTTCAAGGATAGTATTTCCATTTTAATTAATGCTACATCTTTCCTAGGTAGCTAGTATTTGCTTGCCTCTGGAGTTACATACTACCTACAAAAGTTTTACTCTATAAATACAGGGATTTTCTTTCTTTTTTTTCCATCATCTATCCAAAAGATAGAATACTCTGAAAACAAGCTCAGTAATTTTGTTTTCACATAGGTCCTTTTTAAAGAACAAAGTTGCGATTTCCTTTGCAAGAAAAATAAACTTTCAGTAATTTAACCAAACAAATGACATATCGTCTATCCACTGATAAATGCCAAAAGAAAAACAAAAACAAAAACAAAAAAAAACAACAATGCTATAAAGAATGAAAAAAAATACTGTAAACTTTTATACAGTAAATATGGTTTTTAAATCATTGCACACTAGCATGTTAATGTAATTCAGTTATACAATCTTCCCACATAAAATCAAACCAGCTTGTTTTCTGAAGTGAAGTAATGCTCACGGTTGGAATTTCAGCCCAGAGCACTGACCAAACAAAAATAATTTCAGGGGGAGCTACTGATGGTAAAACCTGCTTGAGCTTTTTAAACCAAAATCTTGAAGAACAGAAACAAAAAAGACCTACTAAAGTTTAGGCAAACTGGAATTGGAAGGCAGGCATGAATACACAAACTGAACAAATTTGGGTGAAGAAAAAAAATGTATAAACAGAAAAAATTTTAAACGAGACATTCGAAATTATGTTGTTCTGGGAATATAGCTCAAAGGCAGAATGCTTGTCTACCATGTGTGGGGCTCTGGGTTCAGTCCTCATCACCACAGGGAAAAAACAAATTGTGTTAAGACAATTACATCTTTCTGTGGTGTCATTTTGAGAAGTTTACAATTCAACTCTTGCTAGCAGCTTCTTAACTGACATTCTAATTTATGGATAAGACACCTATCTAATCTGCAGAATGAGTATCTACCTATTTGGATTGTCAAAAACTGAGCCTACTGCGAATCAATCTGAACATTTATGTCCAAGAAAAACTATATCGTGGATTAATGTGCTCTTTGTTGTCATATTTTCTTGAATAAATTTGTAAACTAGAAACCTAACATGAAGAAAGCACAAATTGCCAAACCTTGGTTCAGACCTACTCTATCATAGGCGGAGGGAAGAGTCTGGTCTGAGTCTAAAGACGTAGTGGTGTTCAGCCCTCACTATGGCATTCATTAGCATTGCAATTTTGCTGGTCACAATCACTGCCGTAGGTGAGAACTTTTTTTTTAAATTGCATTTTATCATAGACATTTTGGAAGGGTTGATGAAAAGTTGAAATAAAGTCACAAACAAAAATGTTTGGTAAGCTGAAAATGCTTGTGTGAGACTGCTGGTGATGGTGTTACTAATTTTATTTCTCTGATAGTAAAGTGGGCAAAATGAAGGCACAGTCATCTAATATTTACACTGTGTCTAAATAATTTAACATGTTTTATTTGGTTCTGAAAACTCATTTTGTGACTATGTATATATATATAATGTTCAATGTTAACTTGAATTTATTATTTGAATCAGGTTTCTGTCTCTTTACCATGAAAGCTCAAACAATAACAACACCAGAAGCAATAGCAAAACCCATTATTGAGAACATACTATGTGTCTGGGACAATGACAGATGTCTTAAATTCTCCAGTAATTTTCAAAATGATCAGTTTCATAGAGAGGAAACTAAGTCCCTGCTGTGGCCTGAATGTATAGGTTCACCTCCCCAAAATCCACACACTGAAATCTATCCCCCAAGATGAAGGTACTGTGAGGTGACTCTGGCAAGCAACCAGTTCCTGAGAGTGGAAATTTCATGAAAGGGATTAGTTCCCTTAGAAGTAGCAGGAGAAAACCAAGTCCTTCCCACCCGCTTTGTGAGGACACAGAAAGAAGACACAATCTACTAAGTAGGAAGCCAGCCCTCACCAGGCACTGAATCTGCCATCTCCTTGGTCTTGGATTTTAGCCTCCAGAAATGTGAGAAATAAATTTCTCTTGTCTATAACCCATGCAGCTTATGGTATTTTGTTACGGTAGCTCAACAGATTGAGACAGATATTGACAACTAATTAGCTTTGCCTGAGGTGATGCACACATCTGTTCTCCCGACTCATTTTCCATGATATTTTTGTGATTATTTAAACTCTTCCTTTTTAGTATTATCAGACTGAAGAGCCTTGAATTTTATATACAGAGCTACAAGGAGCTTTACCACATCACTTTTCCTGCATCTAAAAAAAAATGCAAGATGTGGCAAACATGTATTTCCAGTTAAATTTTAGGTGTGCAGGTAGAATTGTGGGTGACTCTTGTACAATTAATGTATAATTGCTAAGGGTTATTTGTGGTGGTTAATCTTGATTATCAAGGTGACTAGAGACATGCCTAAGAGATCGGTAAAGCACTCTGGTGGTCCTGGAGGGTGTGACCTTGGGGAGGACCTCAGGTTTCCAGCTCCTTCCTCTTGAGCTCTTTCTCTGCTCTCTGTTCCCTGGCTGCCATGCTACTCTACCGGACAGTGTTTGCCTGGTGTTGCTGACCATGGACTGAAACCTCTGAAACATGAACCCAAAAAAACCCTCTCCTCCTTCAAGTTACAGGTATCATGTATTTCATTCCCGTAAGAGAAAGCTGACCTATACAACATGTTGCATAATGTCTAGGATTGTGTTAGACTTTTAAGAAATGCTTTTATTGTGAGATATGAGTATCATTTTTCATTTTCATAATTTGAAGTGTATAGTGCAGTGAAAATAACTACATTTCTTGTTATTTTGCAACCAGCATCACAATTTCTCATCAGAATTTTTACAATATCCCAAACCAAAACTCGTACTTACTAAATAATAATTACCCTATGTCTTTTCCACTTTTTTTTAACTTTTTTTATTTTTGTCTTTTCCAATTTTTTTACTTTTTTGTCCACTGTTATAAACACTGTTATACTTTAGTCATTATGCATCTGACTCTTTTAGGTACTGCATATAATTAGAATCCTAAAATACCTATCCCCCTGTTTCTGGCAAAATTTGCTTAGCATAATGTCCTCAAGGATCATCCGTACTGTAACAATGTATTAGAATTTCATTCCTTTTTAAGGCCACATAACAACAATGTATGAACAAACTACATTTTTCCAAAGAACATATGGGCTGTTTCCATCATTCGCCTGTTATGACTAATGCTGCAATGAACATAGGTGTATAAGTATCCTATTTTTAATTTTTTCGTGTGTAAATTTATCCAGAGTGTCAATTATTGGTTGCTACAATAGGATTCTAGAATTGCACATTTTAAGGACAAAATTCAGTAATTTAGTTCCTTGATCCCTTAATATAACATCAGCTTGACTTCCATCACCCAATAAGAAGTGTAATCATTTGATTTTTTAAATGCATTGTGCTAAATTAATTGCACTGGCTTAAATTCTTCCTGTCACTGCAACTTAGAAGTGTGGTAATTAAGCTGCATGACTATAAAAAACACATTCGTTATAAAACAAGTTTATAGCTCATCTTTCATACATTAAAAAGGTAGAAAAGATTTCAAATTTTGGAGAAAGGAGGACTCTTCAGATGGAAAAGTAAAATATATCTAAATTGATGATACGCACAAATAACCACTATCATCAATTTCAATTAATAACAGTGATCCTAATTCTAACCTATAACCTAAAATTTCAGCTTTTTGTAGTAAGTCGCATGATTCTCTGTAGTCAAAAAAAAAAATTAAGATAAAAATTAGTGCACTTAGGCAAAGCTTGAAACCTGAGGGTCAAAGTCAGGAAATACTGACTAATAAAAGTCAAATGACTAATTTTACTCAAAAAAAGCAAAACTTTTTTCATCTAAATGAATATTCTTTCATTCAACCACAGTGCTAAAATTTTCTTTGTTTTTAAGTAAACCTTTATGAATATGAATATTCTACACAATTTAATATTTAGCATTAAAACAAGCTCACAGATTATGTAAAATATTTATAACACATATAATGGAATCAGAGAATTCAAATATGTTAGATATACAGTTTGTTCAAATAATTTAGAAAACATTAGATATTTTCCTGGCCTATTTCCACACAACAGGCTTAAAACATTATTAAATTTATCCAGAAACTTTGCCTTTTATGTCCTCATAGTTTATATGTGCTGATGCACGATATGAATTTGGTGCCTTTTCCTTTCCTTCCAGGCTTGGTTCCAGGTAACACAAAAAGGCAAAAGTAAATAACTCCAACATTTCTTTAATATCATTCTTTCTGTTTCCCACACTTGACTGAGTTTTATTACAGAATAATTTACAGACTTATTTATTTTGTCATTTAGTGAAACCACTAGGTAACACCTCTCATGGATTTATATATTAGATTGCTTTTATGGAAATGTCAAAATTCTCTCTTCACAGAAGGGAAATTTCTGGACTGTGAATATACTCATAGGCATCCACAAACTTACTTTGTGACACTCACTGATGGTAACGTTTGTCGGTCAAATATTATATTATGCCACATATTAAGCTAAAGAATTAAAATAATTCCTTCTATCTACATAAAACTGTGGGTGTTTGGTTTTAAACTGTAAAGAAAAATTTATATGATTTATCCTGAGACTTTTTAGATCATTTATTCCTCATAAGAATCCTGAAATGCCGCTTCCAGTATGGCTGTTATTTGATTTTACAGATGATAAAACAAAGGCTCTAAGATGTTTAATATCACGCCCAAGCTTATGCAGAAAGCCATAAAACCAGGGAGTGGCAATTTTACTTTACATGCCATTAAGGCAGCTACTCCACTGCATTATGACAAGATGGTACTCTGCAAGGTTGGCCCCACTTCTGTACTCTCTCCCTTTGACAACCTACTTAAGGTTACAGCTACTCAAAGTACGACCTGACCACACACAGGGGCACGGCATCATTTCCGAGCTAGCAGACTTGCAGAATCCCTGGCATGCCAAGACCAGATCGACATTTTAGGAAGATTCTCATAGCACAGTATTTTGTCTGCACCCTGACTTTTGATAATAACCGATCTAAGTTATCGGAATTTTTCATACTTAATGACCATATGTAAATCAACTAATCTACACTTAAATAGGTAAAGAGAAGTAAATGTACAGGTAATAAAAAAGCCCAAGTTCAAGCAGTTTCACTGTATACAGTGAGAAGTAGTATTTGATTTGTATTTTGGTCTTCCATACAGATACATGAATCGTCCACCCCTTTTGCTCTCCTTACCCATCCCTTTAACTTTTCCGGTAGAAGACATCCACTGTGACTCCATCTCCACATGACTGTATCGTTGGTTTGCTATTTTGCTCCCTACAATACACACAAGAACTGTGGCTTTCTTTACTCCTGGGAATTCAGGGCCTTAGGCACAATCCCTCACATAGTGACTTGGATTATTTTTTGCCACTAGATGGCAGTAACAGCAATTTAATAACACAAAGCAAGCGCCAGCTTGCCACAGGCACAGCAAACAATAATTCTTTGTGGGTGAGTGTTTCATGAATTGCTGGTTTTAATATGGGGAGCACTGAATTAGTGACAAATTAGAGGACACCTTCCTCTGTTGATGTCTGTGTTTAAATTTTGTTTCACATGCTTTTCAAGATTAAAAGCAGTCTTGTTTACGTTATCTCTTACCCCTAGCTACAAGAATCAGGTATTATGAATAATTTTCACTGGTGAGAATTTGAAAATAAACAGGTGTTTTTTTTATAAGATATTGTGTTCGTATAACTACATAAATCATTTCATTATTTCAGAATTTACAAGAGATCTTTTAATTTCATCTCCACAAAAGTCTATATATATGACTATATATGC
Source organism: Cuniculus paca (assembly GCA_004365215.1). Classification (NCBI taxonomy): domain Eukaryota; kingdom Metazoa; phylum Chordata; class Mammalia; order Rodentia; family Cuniculidae; genus Cuniculus; species Cuniculus paca. Next base: position 1,460 of record RJWT010000227.1, on the reverse strand, counting down.
ATACATTTCTACATGCAGATATTAATAATTTTCATGAAAAATTTCCTCTTAGGTTGATGCAGTCATATCTAATTAGTTTTTTTCTAACATGTTGTAAGCACCATATGTAAATATCCTATAGAAGTTAAATAGTAACAGCAAGGAGGGGCTGGGTTTATAGTAAAATGATAACAGAATTTTAATACAGATAAATGACTGAAATTTAATACAGATAAATCTATTGATTTTATTTAGTGTTTATTACTTCTTGCATCAGAGTATTTTCACTTGAATATTTAAAATTACCTTAAGAAAAGGAAGTGAAAGAAGCTTATTAATCAAAATATAAGTTCCTTTGGGACTATAACTACACAATCTCAGTGTAGTCCTGATGTTCCGAGAGATTAGCAAAACATTTTACTGTTGACCACAGTGATTACGATTGCCTGTATTAAACTCTGAAAGTACTCAACCACTGTTTCTCAAACTAACTGTGGTGGAAATGATACTATTCTGTATTTCCCAAATTGTCATGAATTAATACTTTTAAATTTACAATAAAAATGAATATCTAGGAAAAAGTAAATTTTAAAAAGCACTAAATCATCTATGCTTTATTATTTGAGCCAACAAACACAATGCAACTCAGTTAAATATTTATAAAATTTTCTGAATTCCTACTTTCCATTTTTGTGGTTACATATTTTCTACTTGGTATCAGACAGCTCTCAGGAGAGCCGAAACAGCACTGCTTCCCAGCAGAGTCGAGCTACATCTTGCTGGAGGAGTGAGCTGAGTTTTAAACCACCTCACACATCTTGCAAACCAGTAACACCAGTCAAAGTTGTACTTGGAGAGGTATAACTTGAAGACCAACTTAGAGTTTCTCAGTTAATTTAGTAAAGAGAAATTTTTATTTTTATTTTTTATTTGGTTACTTCAGCTGTCCTGAATGGAGTCAGTTTATATTTAGCTGCTATGTACAAAGAAGAATACTTGTATTTCAACACTGGTTTTGCATGAAGCACAAAACAGGAACCTGCAATTAAATTCTCCCAGGAACAGAAATTAATTCAAACTCCCAGATGGGATTCAAACAAGTCCTCACTCTGGGGAGGGAACACTGTCATTTGCCACTATTTCATTTCCTTCTCTCCTCACTCCGAATCTACCTTACTCTTCCACTGCACTTTTCCTACACCCCACCCCCACCTCCAAGTTTGTACAGATGACCAGGACCAGATCTAGACATTAAAAGAAAGCAAAAAAACCATCAATTTACACTACATGAGAAAGAAAAGCACAATCTCTACTGGCACAATCTAGCAACTTCTAACTATCATTTGAGCTATGTGCACCTAGCTGGTAGCTGGATGAAAGGCCAAACAAACAGCTTTCTGTGTTGGCATCTTTGAGAAGGTATGTTAGTACCAGGACAAAGGCAAATAGCCCTAAATTTACAGTTTTGTTGTCTCTGAGAT
>RJWT010000226.1:0-79361 GCA_004365215.1 Cuniculus paca | reverse complement strand
GGGCCTGGGCGACGCGCAGCGGTGCGGGGCGCGGGGCGCGGGGGCGCGGGTCCCAGACCGGAGGGCGCAGCGGGAGCGCGGGGAGGCGCCCGGCCCGGCCTCGGTGCGGCGTCTATGGCGGCGGGGCGCGCGGAGGGCGGGCCGAGCCTCGCGCCGGCGGCCTGGGCCCAGGTTCCCGGCGCCGCCCGGCCCGGAGCCCTCGGCACCGGGTAGGGCGTCCCTCGGCGGGGAGGAGAGAGGCTCGGGACTCTCGCGACGGCCCCGGCCTGGCGGGAGCGCGGTGCTGCCTCGGTGTGGCCTGGCTGCGGCCCGGGTGCAGGAGCGCAGAGCCCGGCCCGGGTGCCCACCCGAAGGAGGTCGGAGCGCCCATGTGCCGAGCGAGAAACAGGAAGGAGGGCGCCGGGTCTGGCCCGGCCCGGGCCCGGGCTCCTGCACCGTTAGGGGTGAGTGTGGCTGGCCTGGAGCACTCGGAGAAACTGGCGTTTCTGGCTAGAGGTTGCTAATTATCCAGCATTGCCAGAGACTCTGGCCGGTGAGGTGACTGCAGGTGGGTGGCACATTGGGAGTTTTAATCTGTTCCCCAGGCCATGCTCCTTGTCACCAAAGCCTGGTCTCTGTCCCGAGTTGCAGGGCCCTGGAGTAAGGGGCTCTGAAGATCCTGAGCTATGGAGTGAGCCCTCTTTCCAAAACGACTGGGGGAAGGCCTCTGTCAGGTGGTCAGCCTTGTGTTAGAGCTGGTCTAGGGGGTCCTGCCCTGTGCCAGAGTTGAGGTGGCTGGGCCTGAATGACTGGCTGATTGCATTTGCGATGGGACTCTTAAGGGTAAGGACTTGTCTGCAGCCCTGTCCCCAAGGCCCGACCCAGACCATACAGTGATCTGCATAGATGCTTTCCAGATTGAGATCCTTGTCTCCCTCCCCTGGCACCTTTCACCTCACCTTCCTCATGGGGCATCTGGCTAGATGTCAGCCTCCTTTTTCCTCACCTCTGGCAAATAGCTGGCTGGCTCTGCTCTGTGCCCTTCAGCACTACCCACCGCCTCTTCACCTCTGGCCTCTGCCTGGCCCCAGGGCTGTAAGTTCCAGTGTTTGACAAGCTGTAGGCCTGATGAGGGCTGAGGACCTCTGTTCTTGCTGCCTCCCACCTCCAGTGTTCCCAGAATCTGACCCAAATTCTGGGGCTTGTGCTGCAGCTTGGGGCTGTGACATACCTTTTCCCAGTTTACCCATTCCTTGAGCCTTCGAACGCCTGCTGCCTAAAACGAAAGTTTTCAAAAAGGAGGACCTTTAGGATTTCTTCTCGCTCCCGTTTATAGTCACCCAAGCTTCAATGGAAGCTGGGCGACTGCAAGACCCTCTCTTTTTCTCTCTGCCCTTGCTGGCCCCTTTGTATTGTCCATAGTTGTACCTGCAGACTTGGAGCCGGGTGGGCTATTCCCACGGTGAGCCTGTGAGAATGCTTTCCCCCCAGGCTTTCTCCCCTTCCAGCCCTGAGTCTGCAAGTTCCAAGGGGGCCCCTGCCTCCTCTTATCTGTCTCCAAGGGTCTCGGGGAGGGTCTGTCAGACCTAGGGCAGAGGTTAAGACTGAGCAGAGCCCTGCTCAGGTTCCTGGTAATCTAATGCTCATGAAATCCCTGTGCTACTGGCCCCTCTCCAGTCTGTGGCTTACCAAGTGATGTCTGTGACTGTCAGGAGGTGTGTGCGTGCACATCACTGCATGCATGTGGGAGTGCAATGTCCTTTTTGTCGTTGTCTGTCTTCTTCCTTGTCCCTTATTCCTCCTCCTTTTTGGTTTTAAGAGATAGGGATGCTCGTTGTAGTTTAGGCTGTCTTTGAACTTGCAGTGATCCTCCTTCCTGAGCCCCCTGGAGTGTTGGGCTTGTGTGTACCACCATACCCAGTATGGGAGCAGAATTTCAAAGTGGAAAAGCATAGGTGTGATTTTTCTCTGCAAGGAAATCCCTGAGAACTGAGGGGACAGAAAGCTGACTTCCTACCCTGCGTGCACACCTTTTTTCATCTCCACCTCCCGTTTGTGGGATCCGTTGTTTGGCTTGGTCTGTTGGGGCCAAAGAAGTTGCCAGGGTTGCCACAGGTTCTGTGGGGTTGTGCACGTAAGGCCAGCTGGAAGCCCAGTTGACACCCTTTCCCCTCCTGTTGAGGCAGAAGTCCTGACCCTGCCAAATCTGGTGCCTGTGCTAGTGGAAGTATAGGACAGAGAAGGGAGGGCAGTGGTCCTAGAAAGCCTGAGACCCAGGCCTGTATCTCTGTACCCTGATACACTGTGCTCTCTCAAATGCCTGTCTTCACGCTTCCTAGTGGAAGATGGTGGGAAGGATCTAAGATGGGTGACTGTCCAGGTGTTTATCCTTAACCATCCCTGACACCTATTCTGCCTGCCTCTCTAGCGCTGCACTTTATTTGTAAGCATAAGATAGGGAAAAGACATTCCTAGCTTCTGGGAGAGGGGACTCTCCAGATCCCTAGCTTGCTCTCTGAATTCTTTACTCTGCCAAATGCCTCTTGACAAGAGAAATATCCCTGCCAGTTTCCTTTGCCTGGAATGGGGATGGGTTCCATAGTCCACGTCTGCCTGTACCCTTGGTGTTAGACCTCATTGGAAGAAAGGTAGGGCCCCAAGGGACAGCAGTCAGATGACTGGGTCAGGTATAGTCCCCTACTTCTAGTCAGGCCAAGCCAAAAAAAAAAAAAGTGGGAAAGAGAAGTGGGAGGTGTAAAAAGACATCGAGGATTCTACACTTGTCTTTTCTCAGTTCAACTTTTTACTTTGCCCTAGGAAAAGTGTATGTGTATATGTAAAGTTACACTGTAAAAAACAGAAAGTTTCACTGTAAGCAATTACATTTGATTTTGTTCAGTTCAGAAAGCTTCCATCTCTTTGACTAATTAAATATTTATTCTGGCTGAGGGGGATCAGGAAGGGGCAGTGCTGAGGCCTGGAATGTGCATGTGTGATTTGGGATAGGAGGGGGGAAGGTGGAGCCGAAGCTCCTTTATTGTCACTGCTGACCTCTGATTTCATCCAAGAGAGCAGTGACCAGGAGTCGGGACAAGAGGGTAAAGTCCTTGAGCTTGAAATACTGACAGGCTGAGAGAGATTTCGCAAGTGGTTCTGTGGTGACTGGGGGTGGAGCCCTGCAGCTCAGCTGTGGGCTGAGGGTTCAACTCTCCTCACGGAGGACAACAATCTCCCCTCTTCCTTCCATCTCAGCTTTCAGTCTCAAGGCCAGTCGGAGTCCCACCACTGCTCAGGGAGGAGCCTGAGGGGCAGGGAGCCTGGCAAAGACTGCCCAGGCCACCATGCTGGGATTTACTGTTGACCCCCAGGGCTGCCAGGGGTCGCCGACTCTCCAGAGCCATTCTGTTGCTTTTCTCAGCTCCACACACCTGTTGTCCCCAAGCCACACACCATCCCTTCTCTCATCTGGGGTCCAAATGGTCGGTGCTTAGTTTCACTCGAGCAGAGCAGAGCGCGAAGGTGTAAGGCAGCCCTTTCTGGGCTATTTGCTATGTAGACTAACATCACCCTGCAGACTAGAATGTGCTTTATATTCTGGATGGGACTCTGAGAATCAGCTCAGTCCTGGGCTGAGAATCTAGCTCAGGGGTAGAGTGCTTGTCTAGCATGTGTGATGTCCTGGTTCATCCCTGTGCGCGCGCACACACACACACGCACACACACGCACACACACACACACACACACGTGCGGGGGGGAAAAAAAAGGCTCACTTCCATTAGGTGTCGCAGTCTGCCACCTGGACTCCCTGTCCTCTCGCCCTGACTCTCGGAAGCTTTGTCTTTACTTTTCCTTTTGAATGTAGGCGTCATCTGCCTTATTGGCAGGCATGGATGGCTGCACATGTGGCCGCCTACTCTGGCATTTGTTTGATGCTCACTGAGAGCACCACCTGGAGCTCAGCGTACTTTGAGGACGTACTTTTGCTTTCCCGGGCCTCTTCGTTTGGTTCTAGGTTGCAGGGAAGGAGAGGAAGCACTAGGCCAGCCCTGCAATGTGTTTTGGTGCTCTCCTCCTGCCCCTGCTCAGGGTGGCTTCCAGCTGAGTGTAGACTTGACAGTAGGGTGAAAGGAAGGTAGTGCTGACTTTGCTCAGATTGGCGATAGCTTCCCAGGCCAAGTTCTGTCTGTCCTCCAGGTTGGGATAGAAAAACCATGGGAAGAACACAAGGTTTTTTTATTCTAGGGAATCAGGACTTCAGTTGTCGCAGGCATTAAATGTTGGGCCTGGAAACCACCTTACTACAGATAAACAGATTTTCCTAGTGCCTCCGCCAGGACCAGGCTTCAGAGCTTGAGTCACGGCCCGCTCTTGAGACACCAGAGTAATGTTCGTCCCCGTTCCCCGCTGCGGCCCTTCCTGACAGCTTCCCCTTCCTCCTCACTTAGGATGCTGCAGACCTTGTATGATTACTTCTGGTGGGAACGGTTGTGGCTGCCTGTGAACCTGACCTGGGCTGATCTAGAAGACCGAGATGGACGAATCTATGCCAAAGCCTCAGACCTCTACATCACACTGCCGCTGGCCCTGCTCTTCCTTATCATCCGATACTTCTTTGAGCTGTGAGCACAGGAGCCCACCCTCGTGCCTCCCCAAGCTGCCAGTCTCACAGCCCCTTGGAGCTCAGCTGTCCCTTGCTGTAGAATTAGTTCTAGACCTTGGTGTTCAGGCTTCCCAGTCCCTGCCCACTGTGTCACACCCCCCCAGGGCACTATTGTCCTTCTGAGGGCTCAGTATCCCCAGGCTCTTTCCTTCAATGGCTGTTTGTTCTCACCCGCTGCCCACCACCCCGCCTGGCCACTAGGAAACACAGGCAGCTTTGTCAGCTCTGGGCAGCTCAGGAGGCTACAGGGAAAGGGGGTTGCCAGGAAACTGGGGAAACTGAGGCCCAGAGTACAGCTGCCTGAACTTGCAATCTCCCACTCCCACCTTAGGGGCTGGGAGCACCAAGAGCACCTGACACCTCTCCCTCTTGTTCCTTCCCTAGTTACGTGGCCACACCGCTGGCTACCCTCCTGAACGTGAAGGAGAAAGCTCGGCTGCGAGCGCCTCCCAATGCTACCTTAGAACATTTCTACCAGACCAGTGGGAAGCAGCCCAAGCAGGCATGTGCTGCCGGGAGCCTTGGGGACTGAGGAAGGCGGGCACAGGATCTGAATGCCAGTCCTGGCGAGTGAATGGGAGGGCTTGGTGCCGCTTGTGTTATCACCAGGAGCGGGGGCACTGCTGATTCGGAGGCTCTCTCTACCCAGGTGGAAGTTGAGCTCTTGTCTCGGCAGAGCGGGCTCTCTGGCCGCCAGGTAGAGCGCTGGTTCCGCCGCCGCCGCAACCAGGACAGGCCAAGTCTCCTCAAGAAGTTTCGGGAAGCCAGGTGGGGGAAGTTGGGGCAGAGGAAAGTCTGATGGGGCTTGCTGGGTGGGAGACTGGGGCTAAGGAGGTGAGGTGTCTGTCCTTTTAGAGTACGTGGGACTTCGGGGGGCCGTGCTGTCCTCCCACCTAACCCTCTGTGTTTCTTCTTCCAGCTGGAGATTCACATTTTATCTGATTGCCTTTGTTGCTGGCATGGCTGTCATTGTGGATGTGAGTAGGATTACTGGGAAGTGGGAGACCAGAGTGGGTCTTTCCTCTTTTAAACTTTCTTTACCATCTCAATGCAGAAGCCCTGGTTCTATGACCTGAAGAAAGTTTGGGAGGGATATCCTATCCAGGTATGAAATGGGCCCTCCTGGGGGGGTGGCCATACACAGCCTTGAGTTCTGAACACAGGGGAGAGGAATGAATCATGGAAGAATTAGCTCAGGGATGGAAGAGCTGGGGTTGAAGCAGGAGCTCCTTGGGGCTAGCTGCTCTGGATCTCTTACCTCTCTCTCCTTTCCCAGAGCACCATCTCTTCCCAGTATTGGTATTACATGATTGAACTTTCCTTCTACATGTCCCTGCTCTTCAGCATTGCTTCTGACGTCAAGCGAAAGGTAGGTGAAGGGGTTGCACAATTAAGCCCAAGAGGTAAATGAGGAGTTGGATGTGGTGGTATACAGCACTGAGGAGGCTGAGGCAGGAGGGCTGCGAGCCAGGCTGGCCTGGACTATATAGTGAGACCTTGTCTAGGTCAGGGAGTGCCAAATAAAGTCCTGGGATGGACTAGCCTCTCCTTTGACCGTTTTTTGGTACTGGGAATTGAACTCAGGACCTCGTCCTTGCCAGGCAGGTGCTGTGCTGTTGAGCTATATCCCCAGCCCTCTCCTTTGACTTTTTTACAGCTTTGGCTCTAAGTGTTGGGACATGGGACATGTTTGTATGTGTGTGCATGTGGGAAATGGGCTGGGGAGCAGGAAGGGTTCCCTGGAGCCTGCATCTTTGCAGGATTTCAAGGAACAGATCATCCACCACGTGGCCACCATCATCCTCATCAGCTTCTCCTGGTTTGCCAATTACATCCGCGCAGGGACTCTCATCATGGCTCTGCACGACTCTTCAGACTACTTGCTGGAGGTTAGGCTTCCTCAAACTATAGAGGTCCCAGTGCAGGTTCTTAGGGTCCTGTCCTTTTTGGGGGTAAGGCAGTGACATTCACAGAACCAAAGTGTGGGACTCAGAGCCAGTGCTGCTAACCGGGTGGACATACCTGGGAGTCAGGGGCCCAGGATGATGGATGGGGGCTATTTACAGTCAGCCAAGATGTTTAACTACGCGGGCTGGAAAAACACCTGCAACAACATCTTTATCATCTTCGCCATTGTTTTCATCATCACTCGACTGATCATCTTGCCCTTCTGGTGAGTAGGTGGTCAGGCTTACCGTTGCGTCCTCCAGAACTCAGGAGCGCCCCCCCCCCAACTGTGTCTCTCCCCTTGAATCCTCAGGATCCTGCACTGCACTCTGGTGTACCCACTGGAGCTCTATCCTGCCTTCTTTGGCTATTACTTCTTCAACATCATGATGGGAGTGCTACAGATACTGCATATCTTCTGGGCTTACCTCATTTTGCGCATGGCCCACAAGTTCATAACTGGAAAGGTAAAAACTCCATCCCCACTTTGTGGCCCTTACTGCTCTCAACTCTAGACCTCCCCAAATTCCTGGTCATGCCAGCAGCCCTTTCCAAACTACAGCGGGGGGTCAGGGATATAGCTCGGCACAAACACCTGCCTGGCAAGTGTGAGGTCATGAGTCTGCTCCCCTGTGGCAAGCTCTGGCAGGGCCCCAGGCATAGAAACAAGCTCTGAGTCCATCTTTATGGGTTGGAGGCTGTCCTGTAACGACCTTACTCCGTTTCCAGGTGGTAGAAGATGAACGAAGCGACCGGGAGGAAACAGAGAGCTCTGAGGGAGAGGAGGCTGCCACTGGGGCGGGAGCAAAGAGCCGGCCCCTGGCCAATGGCCACCCAGTCCTCAGTAATCACCACCCTAAGGATGACTGAGCCTCGCCCTCGCTGCCTCCAGATGAATGCGTACAGCCAAGGAACCAGCCAACGTTACCTATAGGCTCATTTTAAGCCCTGGGGGAAAAGGAGAAGGGTAGAAGAGACTTCTGCATTCCCTTTTTTGTCACCCGGTTGCCTTTAAACCCAATTCTAACCAGCCTATCCTTGGGTGAAGAGGTGGGTTATATCTTTCATTAGAGGGAGGATGGTCTGACTTTTTTCTCTGTCCTCCAGATTACCCTTTGTGTTGCTTTTAACCCCTTCCTCAGCTCTAGGGTAAAGTTACAACTCACATTCCTTACTCTTGAGGATCTGGCCCTGTTTGCCTTTTGACTCCTTGGCCTTCAGAAGCGCCAGGGTTGTGCCTTATTGTCTGATCTGTGGGCCTAATTCTGTCAAAGTTGGACCAAGGCTCACCGTTCTAAACTAACTTGGGCCAGAAACCAAAGCTGAGTTACTTTGAACTTTTTCCCTCCTAAGACACAAGTGAACTGAGTGTAGGAGGGTGCCCATGACCCTTGTCCTACCTCTGCCAAAAAGTGGGGACTAAATGAGGACTCTCAGATGGCCTCTGTGTTATTTCCCTGCCAGCTGTCCCTATGGCCACATTCAAGATCTTGCTGCCCCTTCTCTGGCTTTTCCCCTTCCTTCAGCTAGTCTAGCTGGTTTGGGGTAGAATGGCAACTAGCTCTAATTTTTATTTATTAAACATTCGGGGTTTCAATTTTAAAGCCAAAATTACAGTTGGCACCTGGCATTTCAGCAGAGGGACCATTTCAGATGAAAATGTACTGTTAAAAGTTTTTTTTTTAATGAAAATATATTAAAGATTAAATAAAACATGTCATCAAGTGTCAAGACTATTAGGAATTGAGAAAGGGGATCAACTAAATAAACTAAGATAGTCTTTCTTATGCTTTTGTTGCAGTTATGTAACATTTTCTTTTTAAAATTCACATGACAAGAAAAAACAAGTAGAGAAGGTACAAGATTAATGACAGCTGCCTATTGGGGAGGATGAGGGAAACAAATCTCTCATTGAAAGATCCAGAGTATGGAGAATAGGGCTGAGGGAGAAATCAAATAGCAATCTTAGCTGTACCATGTTAAAATACTTTCATGAAGTAACACAAACCAGGGCTAGATACCTTGCCCCTGGCCCAGGAGTAAAGTCTATTAGAACGATGAACACTTTTGAGCAAACGTGGGATGGGGAGGACATCAGGCCTAGGTGAGAGTGGTGATCTCTCCCCACCCCACTGCCTTAGGAAGCCATGAAGGGACTCTGCCTGCTAGCACCACATTGGAAGAGATCTCTGGATCCAGAACTCCCATTTCTATCTACTAGGAGCTGGGGGGAGTAGCTAGACCAGAGACTTGGGGTCAGAGTTCAGCAGTTGGGAAGACCCATTTCCTGAGGACCGGACAGTTCCGAAAGGGTTCCAGAGGTGAGGAAGAAGTCTGTCCTAGAGAAGACGACCTCTGCATTCAATGGCCCCACAGCAGCACAGCAACTCCTTGCCTTCCACACTGCCCACCTCGTAGTTATAGTCCCAAGTAAGTTCTGTCCCAGCCCGGATTCTCCTGAAGAGGAAGAAATAGGGATGTGGTATGGTGAAGGTAGCCAGTAACAGACACCTAGGTTACATAGTGCAAATGTGGAAGAGGACCATAGATGGCAGAAGCAAATTCACAATTTCCACGGTCCTTGCCTTTCCCCACTGCCCCCGAAGAATCCCCTCTGCTGACTCCCTCTTACTTGCTGGCAAAGAAGGCTACCCAGGGGAAGCGAAGATCATGAGTATCCACGAAGACATTCTGGACAAACAGGTTGGGGCTGCAGCTGTGCTGTAGATTTAAGGACAGCACTGAATCAGAACCAGGTAAACAGAATTTGGCTTTGGGAGGATGAGAACTGGAAGAAAATGATGGTATCTGACCCTCCCCATCATAAAGATGTTATGGAAAAAAGCTACTCAAGATCTGGGGTTTTTTTTTGGCTTTTTGAGACAGGGTCTCACTATGTAGTTCAGGCTGGCCTTGAACTTGTGATCCTATTGCCTTAGCCTCCTGAGTGTTGGGATTACAGGTGTGCACCACACCCGGCCTTCAAGATCTTATGAAATCAGTTTATAAGAAGAAAAAGTAGGTTTCTATAGTATGTTAGAAGCAGCAAAAGCTGAGACCATGGGTTAACTCAACACCTAGGGGTAGGGGGAGGTCTCACATTGAGGTAGCGGCCCAGGTTGCCTTCAAGTTTGGCGTCAATGATGTAGCAGGACTCTTCACCATCATAGAACTGGCGTGTGTTTTTACGGACAGGTGCACTCTCCCCCTTGTCCACGGAGGCCATGTTGGTTGATTTAATGGCAATGCCATGGGTTGATTTAAGAGCAAAGCCTCGGGTTGATTTCACTGCCACTTGGCGCTTCATTGGACCTGGACAAGGAGGGGTCCAATGGAGTCAGGACCTATCTCAACTCACAAGCAGATCTTATTCTACCCCATTTTTATCCCACACACTGTAGCTCGAGAATGCCAGTAAGTTAAGTCTCTGAGGCAAAGACCCTAAGTAGCAGTTTTTCAAGCAGGATTAGATTGCCAGGCAAAGAGGAATGGACATGTCAAACAATATTAATAGTCAATAGTTTAGCTCAGGGGCCTCCCAGAAATGCTGCCATTCTTAGAATCTGAATCGCACTCCCCTACTTCTTTAGCTTCTCTAAAAAATGCTCTAAGGGGCTGGGGATATAGATCAGCAGCACAGAGCCTGCCTGGCAAGTACGAGTTCCTGAGTTTGATTCCCAGTACCCCCCCAAACCTGTATGCCTACTTTCCTGTTTCTTCCTACCACTCCCAAAATTTTTCCAGACTACCAGACATGTTCTTCTTGTCCTCAAAGTCATCTCCTTCAGAGCCAGAGGAAATGGTCTGGATATCATCACTGTCAACTGCCGTGGCTGAAGTCTGACCAGCAGTGGGCTTCCGGCTGGTTCCACTTTCCCCCTCACTTTCTGTGCTGCTGGACAGTGTCAGGACATCCTAGGGAAGCAGAGCATAAGAGGAGTAAGTGGAAAGGCCCCTTCAAGTCCTTGCTTTTACCTAGGGCTTGGCAGAAGGGGCTGAGACTAGCAAGAGGAAGATTAGATGCTGAATGAAAGAAAATGAGGCAGGAGGAAGTCAAGGTCAAAGAAATAAAGAGACTTAACAGTAATTATAGCAAAGGACCCGAGGTGAGACTGTTTCAGCTCCTGTACTTGAATTCTAAACAGAACAGATGGCTGAGGAGCTGCTCAGGAAGGGTACTTACATCAGCATTGGACTGTGCAGAGGCGAGGAGTCGCCGGCTCTGATGCATACTTGTCTTACTAGGTGGGCGGCGAAGTCCTTCAGGCTTCACTGGAGAAGGATTGTAGCCATAATTTCGAGAGCTTTCAGTAACACTGATGGGAGGAGGAAGAATTAGAGGAAGACAAGTTATTGGCTATTTCTTGGCCTTTTTTCTTTTTTTGTGGGGGAGGGGAGATAGGGTCTCACTCACAGTCCAGGCTGGCCTCGTCTATGTATCACTAGCTGACTTCACACTTACAATCCTCCTGCCTCAGCCTCCCATGTGTTAGATTATATGTGCCACCTTGCCCAGCTTCTTAGGCTTTCACAGGCTTGAGAGAAGGGACATTTGGAAACAGTTCAAAAGAAAAACACTTACACTGACATCTTGTTTCCATCATCAGGGTCCTAGAAAAAAAGCAAGTGAGGCATTAAATGCTTTTGTGGGTCACTGTAATGAGTCTAATGATTAGACTTTATTTAAAATGACCTCTAAGTTAACATTCGCCAGTGGGAGGTCACTAGCTAAAGTAGAGACAGTGTCAGACCACTGAGACTTGATGGAACAGTCATGTTCCCATCTCAGTTCCTGTCAGGGGCTTTTAATCATTTCCCAAGAAGGGAAACAGTCTCACAGGGATCCAGGACCCAGTCTGACCACCTGTAATGTGGAAAGGTTCAACACCATCAAAAGTAAATTTGGAGTCAAGTCTTATTTTTTTTTTGGTACCGGGAATCGAACTCAGGACCTTATGCTTGCCAGGCAGGTGCTGTGCTATTCTGTTTTGAAATAGGTCCTTGCTACATTACCTAGGCTGGCCTCAAATTTGTGGGCTCAAGCAATCTTCTTATCTCAATCTCCCCCTAACCTAGTGCTCCTAGTGTTGCTAGGATTACAAGTAGATACCATTGCACCCAAGTTTGAAATTTTTTGTTGTTCTACTGGGGAGTGAACCCAGGGTCTTCACTCTGAGCTATATCCTCAGGCTCCCTCCCCAATTTTAAAATTCTGAGACAGGGTCTAGGTTGCCCAAGCTGTGATCCTCTCAGCCTCTGAGCGTGTTGAGATTGTAGGTATATGCCACCACATCCACTTTAAAGCCAATTCATTTCCCTTCCCCTCCCTGCCTTTCTTCTCCTCTCTCCTCCCTTTGTCTTTTTGAGACAGGGTCTCACTATGTAGCCCAGGCTGGCCTTTCAACTCACAGCAATCCTGTCTCTGCTTCCTGAGTACTGCAATTACAGACGTGGGTCACGATGCCAGGCTTTGTTTCTGTGCTTCAAAGTACAAGCCAGCAATGATGTAGAGAATTGAAATATCACTAAGATGTGCATGTCACACACACACACACACACACACACACACACACAATCTTTCACTTGGGAACGAGATACTCCCTTTCTTTACCAAGTGAATCTTAAAATAATTTGATTCTTTAAACAAACACTGGGAATGTACTAGGTTGAGGAGGAAGCTAATCAAGTTGCCACAGAAATATCCATCATGTAAGTAATCTACATGCAAACACTTGTGGTAAGATAACTGAATTCGTTACTGCACCAAACTTAAAAGCCACAGCTTAGGGGCCAGGGATTTAACTCAGCGGTGCAGCGCCTGCCTGGCAAGTATAAGGTCATGAGTTCAATTTCTGGTACAAAAAATAAATAAGCCACTGCCTACCTCTTTCTTAGCCTGCTTGCTGTCTCCTTCATCCTTGATTCCCAGTCCTGAGGTAGAGGTCTTCTCAGCTTCCCCTCGGCCTCCTGCAGCCCGGCCCTCGCCACCCTCACTAGTCTTGAAGGATGAGCGGCTATCAGAGTCAGCAAAGCCACCCTCACTGACACTATTGCAGCTCAACCAGGAGGCCACCTTGTTCTTAGGGGTCTCTTCAGAGGAAGGTGGATTGCAGCCCCCTACAGGGATTGAGGGAGGAAGAGGAATGTGTGGGGGCCCGAGGTCTGGGGGGCGAGAATCCTTGGAAGCCGTCTCAGACAGTCCGTTCTCCTTCTGGCCCCGGGTCTGTCTCCGAGTAGCATAGCTACGCCACACTGAGCTGGTGCTGAAGTCCTCATCCTTACAGAAGTTATCATCTGAGCTATCATCATTGGACTCTTCAGCATCCTCTGTACCACTGTTGCCATCTTCCTGGTCTTTCAAGTCTACGCCACTGCTGTCAGAGGAACAGGGGACATCACTCTCATATCCTTCCTTGAAGTTCTCCACGCTCTCGATATGGTCCAAATTTGCAAAGTACTCATCACCCATTTCTAGGCCCTCCTTGTCTGCGAAGTCATCTGTCAGGATTTTGCCTGAGAAAGAAGAGAATTAAAAACCTTCTAGAGTTGTGAGGAACTTTTAATATATATGCTACCGAAGCAAGCACATATGGGGAACTTTCAGAAGAGTCATTGACACTCCATACACTAGCACAGATTCAAAACCCTATAACCTACTCTTTCTTTTCCGTTTGATGATATTCACCTTCTGTATAGTTTGTGTCTTGATGTCCCCCCTCATGCAGTCATGGGGGCAGGCTTCTAGAATTTGCAATTGATTCATGGTCCAAGGCTGGGATTATGGGTATGAGTGCTACATCCACCTGTGTGGCCTACATACAATATAAGGGACAGAGTCTTCTCTCTGTGCTCCTGCCTTTTTGCTCATTGCTCTTGCTGTTTTCTGCCGCCATGAACTGTTGCCCTCTGGCATGTGCCACTCTACCTTGAAGCCAGCTGAGTATGGACTGAAACCTTCAAACTGTGAGCAAAAGAAACCTTTCCTTCCTTAATTTCGGGCATTGGGTATTTTGTCTTAGCAATGAGAGAAAAGCAACTAAGACACCTTGTGTCTTAACTATGTGTATGGGAAGCAGGTTTATTGTAGTTTCTTTCACTCCTTTGCCTTTCCATTTGTTTCTCTTTATTTACTGACAGCGTTCTCAACTTGGCTAGAAGATTTCTGGGTGGTCCATGCCTATAATCCTAGCACTTGGGGAGCTGAGGCAGGAGGACTGTTGTGAGTTCAATGTCAGCCTGGACTACACAGTAGTTTAAGGTCAACCTGAACTCCATAGTAAGACCCTATCTCTAAATAAATAAATAAAATCCATGAGTGGAAGAAAATGACACATGGAGTCAGCAATCACTGTCTCCTTTCAAGAGCAGTGCTGATGATTTCGTCCTTTTTTCACTCCTGTCTGTATGAAGCACTCTGTCCCTTTACGGTTCATCCAGCTGGGCACATCAGTCATCATGTTATGCAGAGAAGGCATTCCTAACTCCTCCTGTTCCCAGTTCAAACTTCAAGTACTCAATTCCTTTTAAAATTTTGTGGTTATGGGGATTGAATTCAAGATCTGCTTACTACACATGTAGTACTCTTATTAATGAGCTGCATCCCTCAGCCATGAAGCACTTTTTGTTAGGTTCAAACTGTCTCTGATTCAATTCCCCCACCACATTCCAACCCTTATTCCATCACCAACCTGCATAAATACACACAAAAGAGCCTTTGGCAATGTCGTCCAAGCAGCGGATACCCCAGCCTTTGTTCTGGGTCTTGAACAGCTGTAGCCGGACCTGTAGTCCATGCTGCACCAACCGGTTTGTGCACATGTTTGGGTCACATTTGCAGCGCTTGTTACATTCATATACCCTACAGGAAGTTGCAATAAAATCAATCATGACAAAATCAGTAAAGCACTAGAAAGCCATGAAAAATTAGGTAGTGATCCACCCTCCCAAATTTAAAGACCCAATCAAAAATGGTATCTGAAATGAAGAGACACTTCTCAGATGAAGCAGAAATGGCACATAAATACATGAAAAAAAGCCTTCAACATCACTTGTCATTTGAGAGATTCAAATTAAAACAATGCTGAGACTCCATCTCCAGAAAGAATGGCTGTTACCAAGAAATCAATAACAAATGCCGGCTGGGCTGTGGGGATAAAGAAACCCTTTTTCACTGTTGGTGGGAGTGCAGAGTGGTACTATCACTACGGTAATCAGTGTGGAAATTTCTTAAAGAATTAAACCAAGAGGTTCCATTCAACACAGCTATTCTCCTTCTTGGTATCTTGCCTAAAGAATTAAAAGTGTCATACCACAGTAATGTATGTACATCCATATTTATTGCTGTAGTTAGTATTAGCCAAATCTCGGAAACAGCCCAAATTCATCAACTGGTGAACAGATAAGGACGTGGTTTTTTTTATACAATAGAGTACATACTAGTCTGCCATAATGATGAATAAGCTTGAGACATTTCTAGCTAAATGGATATACCTTGAGCCTGTTCTCTTAAGTGAAATAAATTGGACACATACGTTTAAATACCATACTGTTTCTTTGGTGTGAGAAACTGAAAGTGTAAACAAGGACCAAATGTATTGGGAAATGAGAAGAAAATGTTCAAATGAGAAGGGAAACAAGGGAGCGGGGAGGGGGAAAGGAAAGAAGGGATAAGAAAAAAATGAGAATAGAAGGAAAAAATGAAAAAAGCTTTTGTAAATAAGGAGTGGAAGAGGGGTTGAAAGGAGGGGAATGGGAAAAAAAAGAAGGTATATCATGAACAGGTACAAATTCCCTATGATGAATGCGATCATTATGTACACCTAAAATGTACCGATAAAAAAAAAAAAAAGAAAAAAAGGTAGTGATCTAAGTGAATGGATTTGTAGAACTTTGGTCTTTGATTCATTTAGTACTATCCCAAGGAAGTAATTCAGAAGAGGGAAGGATGGCTTTTATAGGGAAAGAGTACACAACATAAAATGCCAAAAGGTCAAATACCCGGAAAATAGCTAAGCAAATAGTGACGTGAACACAGTCTACAGAACCACTGCGAGTATATGTGCCCTGTGGAAATGGGCATGTAAACCCGAGAAAGGGCAGTGAGAAGAGCAGACACTAGTATAAAAGAGACTGAGGGGCTGGGGATTTAGTTCAGCGGCCTAAGCGCCTGCCTGGCAAGTGTAAGGTTGTGAGTTCGATCCCCAGTGCCGCCAAAAAAAAAAAAAAATTTATAAAGAGACTGAGGGGTCGGGGATTTAGCTCAGCAGCTTGCCTAGCAAGCATGAGGTCCTGAATTCAATCTTGGCTACCAAAAAAAAAAAAAAAGGAGGAACAGGTACTAATTTTTATGAGATTCTTTTTTTGGGATAAAATTCATTTTCTTTCACTCAGTAAACAGTAAACAGCAAGAGTTGAACAAGATACTGGGAACACAGTAACAAAAAAGGTCATGGTACTTCCCCTCAAAGAGCTCACATTCTTAGCTGGGCGTGGTGGCTCATGCCTGTAATTCCAGCACTCAGGAGGCTGAGACAGGAGGATGGTTGTGAGTTTGAGACCAGCCTGGGCTACAAAGTGAGCTCAAGGCCAGCCTGAATGGCATAGTGAGACCCTGTCTCAAAAACACAAGGGCTGGGGATCTAGCTCAGCAGCCTAAGCGCCTGCCTGGCAAGCACAAGGTCGTGAGTTCAATTGCTGGTGCCACAAAAAAAAAAAAAAAAAAAAAAAAAGCTCATATTCTCAATTTTTTTATTTTTTGTCTTTTTGACACAGGGTTTCACTATGCAGTTCAGGCAGGCCTTGGACACACTTTGCAGCCCAGGCTGGTCTCGAACTCGAAACTATCCTCCTCCCTCAGCCTCCTGAGTGCTGGGATTACAGGAGTATAACCTAAGGTTTTTATTTTGTTTTGTTTTTGTTTGAGACAGGGTCTCACTATATAGGCCACGCTGGCCCCTTGAACTCAGTGTTCCTCCTGCATTAGCCTCCTGAGTGTTGGGATTTCAGGCAGCCACCACCATGCCTGGCTTAGCAAACAGCAACATTAAAGGAAAATAATACTTATACAGAGAAAACCAACTGCTGTGCTTTGCTCAGTGTAAGGGTTTAAGTATTTCCTGGGCGTGCAGATTTTTTTTTTTGTTTTTTTGCAGCACCAGGCATTGAACTCATGACCTCAAGCTTGCCAGACAGGCACTTAGGCCACTGAGCCAAATCCCCGGCCCTTGTCTTTTTGAGACAGGGTCTCACTATGCTGTTCAGGCTGGCCTTGAGCTCACTTTGTAGCCCAGGCTGGTCTCGAACTCACAACGATCCTCCTGTCTCTGCTTCCCGAGTGCTGGGATTACAGATGTGAGCTTGGGCATGCAGATTTAAAGGACAGATATATTTGTGTAAAGACGTCACTAGTGTGATTATCTGACTGATGACATCAGCCATATCCATCTGAGTGAAGATGATGAGAGCAGCTTCTATGAACTGAAACTATACTTTGTTTTGCATTACGTATTTGTTACATGTATTTTTTATTCTATCCTCAAAGCAGCCCTTAAATTTTTTTTTAAACTTTGTGTGTGTATGTGGCATTGGGAATTAAAATCAGGGCCTTGAGCATGGTAGGCAAGCACTCTATCACCAAGCTATCTGCCCAGGTCATTCTATTTCATTTTTGAGATATAGTCTAAGTTCCCCAGGCAGGTCTCAAACTTGTGATTCTCCTGCCTCGGTCTCCCAAACGGCTAGGATTTAGGTGTGTGTCACTGCACCCAGGTTTTTTTTTTTTTTTCTTCACCTTTAGAAAGAGTAACTGTTTTTAGTTCCTTCCTTTCTTTTTTTTGTCTTTCTGAGACAAGATCTTGCTATGTAGTTCAGGCTGGCCACTTTATAGCCCAGTTTCTGTTTTATGGTGGTGTACACCTGTAATCCCAGCACTCGGGAGGCTGAGGCAGGAGGATCGTTGCAAGTTTGAGACCAGCCTGGGCTACAAAGTGAGTTCAAGGCCAGCGCAAACTGCATAGCGAGACCCTGTCTCAAAAAAGACAAAAAAGAAGACCAAAAAAAAAAAATCCCCCCAAAACAAAAACCAGTTTAACAAAGAATTAAGAGTCCATGAAAAGGTTACAGAAACAAATCTAAGAGATTAAACATTATGTTGATTGAAAGTATGGCCTCCCTATATAGTCCAGGTTGGCCTTGAATTTGCAGCAATCATCCTGTCTCAGCCTCCCAAGTGCTAGAATTATAGATGTGTGTCACCATGCCTGGCTGATGCAGCTTACATTCTAATAGGAAAATGGAACGAGAGTCAACAAAGTTATGCACATGAAAAGAACACAAATGTAGTCCTCAATGAGAGAATTCAGTGAGGAAAAATGGCCCATTTTAGTGACCAGGAATGTCTCTCTGAGGAGGCAAGACCAGAGCTGAGCACTCAAGGTTGAAGAAGAGAGCCATACAAAGAACAGTGGAGGATGCCAAGAAAAAGGCACAGTGTGTACAAAGGCCCTGGAGGGGGGGCTACAAAGCACAAGGAGAACTGCACTCAGGCACTGAAGCATATCAGCAAGGCTAGAAACACTCTGGAGGCAGAGAGGTAGGAAGGCCAGATAGTACAGTTTTGTAACCCAAGGTTAGTAAGGGTAAGAATAAAATCCAAGTACAATGAAAAGCAACTACTTTCAAGCAAAGAAGTGACATATTTGTGGTCATTAAAAAAATTTTTTTGGGGGGGGGACCGGGGATCAAACTCAACCATGCACCTGTCAGGCAGGCGCTTATGTCACTGAGCTAAATCCATGGCCTCCCAAAAATATTTTTATAAGGTTGGGGGTAGAGCACAGTGGCAGAGTGCTCTCCTACCACGTGAGATGCCCTGGGTTCCACCTCCAGACCACCTATCCCATTTTGGACACATGAAAAAATATACCACAGCTACTGTCCAGCATTATTAAATCTAAACACAAGGTTCAGAATTTTATTTTTTTTAAATTAATTTTTTTTGTGGCACCGGGGATTGAACTCACGACCTCACGCTTGCCGGGCAGGCGCTTAGGCCACTGAACTAGATCCCTGGCCCTTGTCTTTTTGAGACAGGGTCTCACTCTGCCGTTTGGGCTAGCCTTGAGTTCACTTTGTAACCCAGGCTGGTCTTGAACTCACAACGATCCACCTGTCTCAGCCTCCCGGAGTGCTGGGATTACAGGCATGCGCTACCAGTTCCAGCTCCTAGCATTTTGTTTTTTTGAGATGGTCTCACTATGTAGTCTAGGCTGACCTGGAACTATGTAGCCCAGGCTGGGCTTGAACTTTTGGCAATCCTCCTGCCTCAGTCTCCTGAGTGCCAGAATTCTAGGCATGTGGTACTGTGTCCTGAGAATTGTTTATAAATAAAACATAACACCTGTAATTACCACTGCATAGAAGCAATGGTAGAATGGGCAAGTTTAACATCATAAAGGAAACAAGCCAAGATCCATTCCCACAAGTGAGTGCTAATCTCATTGACCAAGGAAGCAGGATTTTTGCATTCTAAAACCAGCCCACAAGGTAGAGAGGGTAAGGAGAGCCTACAACAGGTACTGTCAATTTATAATTTGTAGTCTCCCACAATGAAGCAGTTCTGGAAGTCCTTTTTCGACAGTGTCCTCATGAAGTGTGATCAAAAGTATTGTTAATGCTGCTGCTAAGCACCATCCATGGAAAGCAGGCTTGTAAAATCATGACGGTATGTCCTTGTCCACCTTATTCATAGCATTTGACAACATGTGACCTCTTTTTCTTCTCCAAAGTCTAAATGACTATGAAATGTAAACATTTTGAAGTGAGGCAGCTAGGATAGTGTGACTAAAGACTTGAAAGAGGACTTCAAGAAATGCTTCAGAAAATGGCAAGAACAACAAGATAAATGTGTTTGAAGCAAGGGGGAGTATTTTGAGATTGATGGCAATGTTTCTTTTACTGTAGTAATTTCTTTTATAATTTAAACATTCACCATATCTTTCAATCACACCTCATAATAGGTCAGAATACAAAGGAAAAGTCATAAAATTCTAAACTGAGGCAAACTATCAAGTAAATGTTCAGATACGCTAAGGAAATACTTTAGATACAGTATGTCAAAGGTTTTCATTATTTTCTTTTCCAGGGCCAAGAGACAAGAGGATCCACCCCAAAAGAGGCGGCAATGTCCCAAACTGCTGCCGTGTCCACAAGGAGAAGAACCCATGCTAGAGCAGCTTAGATGACACCAGGAAAACTGCTGTGTCTGAGTATCTTACGAGAAGGCTGTGGACTTTGGGGGAAGTGGGAGGAAATTTGTGAGATGAGACAGAAAAGTAGCAAAGGAAAACAGTTACCACCTTTAGTGAAGTTACTGCTATCATTTATGATTTTTTTAAACAAATAAAACATAATGCTTGTAATGTGTTAAGTGTGATAATATGGTTCTCATAGGTCATCAAAAATTGTTAAGGTTAACTAAATGGGGACCCTTTATCAACACATTTTCCATTTGCAGGTTTTTTCTTTCTTTCTTTTTTTTTTTTTATACCAGGGATTGAACTCATAACCTTGCGCTTACCAGGCAGGTACTGTGCCACTGAGCTATATCCTGGGGTGGGTGGTGGTGGGGGGTACCAGGGATCAAGCTCACGACCTTGCCAAAAGGTCAAGTTTTCTATAAACAGAACAAAAAGGTCTTCTCATTAAAAGATGCTCTTGGTATAAAACTAAATTTAAAAAAAAGTTTTCATATGGTTATGACAATTCATTATTGCTAATCTCATGGTGTATTAGATATATTCATGCCTTCAAGATGTACAGATCTTCTAGAATATAAAACTGGGATTGTTTATACTGATAAGCTTTTTCTTTTAGATTCAGATAGCTGCCTTTGCCTTGTGCTCCAGCTCCTTGTAATAAGAGATATATGTCAAACCAACATGAGTCCACCTGTCAAAAAAAATTAAAAAAAAAAAAAAGCTTCTATGATGTTTGTTATACCTGTGTTATTACACTTAGAGATGCTTAGATATTAAAACAGTCCAGACAATGTCACGAATTTCTTCAATGACATTCCATTAAAAAACAAATTAGGTGAGAGCTTCTTGTGTACTACATAGAGATGATTGACTAAAAAGGTTATTATTCTACACCAACATAGAGATAAGTATTACAAAAATAAAGTCATCATGATTGTCATGCTAAAATATTGCACAGCTTTTAATCTTAAGTTTTCTTTATAAAGTATAACTGTTGCCTGTTAACACTTTATAGGGATTTAACTAGAACAATGATTGGTAAAGAATAATGGTCTTCTGGCTATACTTTGTATTTCAAAAGGATTCATATCCAGATAAAATTATAATAATTAAGCTCACTGGCTGGGCCTGGTGGCGCACGCCTGTAATCCCAGCACTCAGGAGGTTGAGACAGGAGGATCGTTGTGAGTTCAAGACCAGCCTGGGCTACAAAGTGAGCTCAAGGCCAGCCTGAACGGCATAGTGAGACCCTGTCTCAAAAAGACAAGGGCCGGGGATCTAGCTCAGTGTCCTAAGCGCTTGCCTGGCAAGTGCAAGGTCATGAGTTCAATCCCCGGTGCCACCAAAAAAAAAAAAAAAAAAAAAAAAAAAGCTCACTGCTCTCACTACAACACTAATGTCATTGATTTTCTCTTCTGGGTGTTCAATAACTGAAGTTTAGAGACTAAAGCTAAAAAGGTAACTGGGCTAAGAGGACAGCCAATATTTTGGTCTTGTCCCTTCAAGGTCAACAAGGACCCAAAACATGAGGGAACCTCTGTTGTGACATCCTACAACTCTGGTAAATCACTCATTTCCAAGCCAAGGAGACTGATGAACCACAGAGGACAGAAATCAACAATGTACAGTATGCCTATGGAGAGTCACCAGGAGAGAAGTTTCCCATGCTTTCAAAGAAAATTGGCTTAGCAAAGGCTGACTCAAAAAAAATGAGGTGCTCTATACATGATTCCAAGGTAAATCCTGAAGAGACTTAACTGACCTTGATAGATAGCAAGAGATTAATTTGATTAATATAGATCTTCTTGAACATCCCACAGAAAAGTATAACCAAAAGATATATAAAATAATGATATAATAAGCTAGATATAGGAAAGGCTCCAATCACTCCCAACTATACCAGTAACAAACCAGTTATGGGTTATTTATAATAAATTACAATAAAATCTGTCTCCCTTTACATTGACCCTTCTCAGCTCAAAGCAGTTAAGATGGAATCTATGCCCATTCTTCCCCAACCACAGTGAGAGATACTTCTTTAGAGGGAGAATATTACAGATAGTTCAGTTACTTAGACCCACATATTCACCTTTAAAAACACAATTACAAAAACAAAAAGGAGGAATATAGTTATTACCTCCACATGCACAATTAGATCTTGCTAACATTACCTTAAATTGTACCTTAAAAATTTTAAATCTGGTTGTGGAAAGTAAATATCCTCCAGCAGAACTTCACTGACAAAAGGACAAACCTGACAAGCACATCTAGGGCTCAAGTCCTATACATGGACATTCAAACAGTAAAGTGAGATGACCCAGTGCAGTTAATAACATGGGATCGAGGGTATATTTGTCTGTTAACAGACAATGGAATTATGGCTGCCTGTCCGGAACCTGTGACCATGGAGAGAGGAACATTTCAGTTCCATGGTGGAGCCTGTTCTCGTCTGACCCTCCAGGATGAGTATTCTTGAGGATGACCCTAGAGGAATGCCCGACACTCCAAGTACTGAGATCCACACAACCTACAAAACCAATGACATGGAGATAACTAAAGAAGACAATGCAAGCCGGGCGTGGTGGCTCACACCTGTAATCCCAGCACTCAGGAGGCTGAGACAGGAGGATTGTTGTGAGTTCGAGACCAGCCTGGGCTACAAAGTGAGCTCAAGGCCAGCCTGAACAGCATAGTGAGACCCTGTCTCAAAAACACCAGGGCCAGGGATGTAGCTCAGCGGCCTAAGCACCTGCCTGGCAAGCGCAAGGTCGCGAGTTCAATCCCCGGTACTGCAAAAAAAAAAAAAAAAAAAAAAAAAAAGACAATGCAAGATGCTGGCATGATGGTGACACAACAAGACCTCCTAAAAATGTTTGTTGCTATGATAGCCATCATAGCCTGTATGTTGTTTCAACTGCTGCAATTATGAAAACAAAAAAGGAGGATATGTTGGGGAGTATGAATTATAAATTGACATAGTATCTGTCCTAGGCTCTCTTTATCCTGGCTGCCTCAGGGGCCGGTTCTGGAATACGGAAATCCCACTTCCTCTGGTCAATGAGATTAGTACCCACAATTGGGGATGGATCTTGGCTTCTTTCTTTCATGATATTAAACTTGCCCATTCTACCACTGCTCCTACCTGTTACACGAAAAGCACCCCAACTCCTCCCCTGCATGGGCTAATAAAATGGTGGCTAGCTGGAGACTGGGGCCTTTTGTTCCCCAAGAGGAACTGGTTGTCCCAAAATCCCCAGTGCACCTCTACTTTGTCTCTTGCTCTTGTTTCTTTCTGCCACATGCTGTAACCTGGGCAGGAGATTGGAGGCTCACCTCAGGGGTCTTCAATAACTTACATCAACTGTGAAAAGGGTCTCTAATATTTCAGAAAGGGGCAAGAAAAAAAAAAGGGAGCAACAGCAATGGGACAAATGTGCTCAAAGTGAGAGGGAGTATTTTGAGAGAGATGAATGGCAATGTCTTTTACTAAAATAATTTTTTTTTTTTTTTTTTTTTTTTTGCCCCGGGGTTTTAACTCTGACCTTTGCGCTTGCCAGGCAAGCGCTTAGGACACTGAGCTAGATCCCCAGCCCTGTTTTTGAGACAGGGTCTCAACTATGCCGTTCAGGCTGGCCTTGAGCTCACTTTGTAGCCCAGGCTGGTCTCGAACTCACAACGATCCGCCTGTCTCTGCCTCCCGAGTGCTGGGATTACAGGTGTGGGCCACCACGCCTGGCCCTAAAATAAATTTTTAAAAATTTAAATACAGTGGAACTTCCATTCCCAAATGCTTTTGTTTACAATTTGGTTGGCAAACACTTATTTGGCAAAATTTTGTTTCTGTTTGCAAACTCTATCAGGTGATAGACACAACTGTGGCCATCTTTTCCAAAATCATGAAACAAATTAAGTTTGTGAACCAGGCATCACTGTATTCCCTATATAGCTTAGTCACCCCTTATATGATCCTTTTAGTGGGGATCTGTATTTATTATGGTAGGGCCTGAATTTCCCCTCCTGCACTTTTTGCAGAGCTGGGAACTAAACCCATGCCTTTGCTCATGTTGGCAAGTGCTCTATGACACCCCAAGCCAAGAGACTTTTTCAATCTTAAGACTGAAATAGACCCTTCAAAAACAGGGAATTTTGATTTATTTCACATTTGCATTTGGATTACCTAACAGGTATTTGAACATAGAGACCAAGCATGATGGTCCACACCTGTGGCCAGTGTGGGTTCCATAGTGAGTTCCGGGCCAACTTGAAGTACACAGCAAGACTCTGTCTCAAAACAGAGAGATGGATGGACAAACTTAGGATGTCCACTCTTTTACTCCACTGTCTACCTATCAAATTCCATAGCTTTACAGTATCTCCTAGTGTATCCTCTTGCATTTTTTTTTCTTTTGGTCTTTTTGAGGCAGGGGTCTCACTATGCCGTTCAGGCTGGCCTTGAGCTCACTTTGTAGCCCAGGCTGGTCTCGAACTCATAACAATCTTCCTCTCTCAACCTCCCAAGTGCTGGGATTACAGGCGTGCGCCACCATGCCCAGCCTCATTTTCTATTTTGAGGCAGGATCTCAGGAAGTAGCAGAATTGCCCACACTCAGTTTGAACTTGCATTCCACCTGCTGAATCTTCCCAGAGTGCTGGGATTATAGGTTTGTGCCACCTTAGCCAGTTCAGCCCAATCCTTTCATTTCTTTTGTTTTTGATGCTATTTTGGCTTTTGCTTGTTTGTTGAGACAAGTTCTTACTACATAGTTCAGGCTGGTCCTGAACGCACTATGGAGTCCAGGTTGACTTGGAACTCACAGTAATCCTCCTGCCTCAGCCTCCTGAGGGCTAAGATTAAAGGTATGTGGCACTATGCCTGGCTCCTCTTTCATTTCTACTGCCACCTCCACTGATATAAACTCTAGCCACTACTCTCTCTCTGTTTTCCTGCTCTTTTTTGGGGGGGCGGCTACTGGAATTGAATTCAGGGGCACTGTACCACTGAGATACATCTTACCCTTTAAAATTTTTATTTTTTTTGTTTGAGACTTAGTTGTCCAGGTTAACTTTTTTTTTTTTTTAATCTTTTTTGAGACAGAGTTTTACTATGCAGTTCAAACTGGCCTTGAATTCACTTTGTAGCCCAGGCTGGTCTCAAACTCACAGCAATCTTCCTGACTCAGCCTCCCAAGTGCTGGGATTACAGGTATGTGCCACCATGTCTAGAGCCCAGGTTAGCTTTGAACTGGCTCGGTGAGATTAAAGGTATATGTCACATACACTGCCCAAATTCTGCCTTTGTTGCCCTAAGACTTATATTCCATGAAGAAACCAGAGTAAATTCTTTGGGGGTGTGTGACAGGGTCTCAGTATGTAGGTCAGGTTGGCCTTCAACTTACTATGTAGCCCAAGTGGGCCTCAAACTTGTGGTGATCCTCAGGTCTTAACCTCTCGAGTGCTGGAATTATACATCTGGCCAGGAACCACAGTAATCTTAAAGAGGCAGATGTCATCACTTGCCCAATAGCTTCCTTTTGTACCATGAATTTGATTCTAACTTTTCATTCTAAATGACAAAGCTCGATGTAATCAGGTCACTGCCTACTTCTTTGTTCTGAATACATTTCACTTGCTAGAGTAAATTACACTTGGTTAGAACATTCATACTCTTAGGAAATTTTTTTTCAGTACTGTTGTAGGCTGACATAATAGAAAAACTACTGAACCTTGTGTACCTCCCCACTCCCTTGCTTGTGAGGCTACTCCCCCTTGAGAATGTAACTTAGCTCCATATTCTCAGGTCTGTTCGGTGCACTGTGTCCCAGCAGGTGTGCCAACCAGGATGTTACAGATGTATATGTAACTGTAATCATTGTCAATGGGGATGGCAACCAAGATGTTATAGATGTATGTGTAATTACAACCATTGTCAACGGGGATGGCAACCAGGACGTCATAGATGCATGTTTAATTGTAACCATTGTCACTGGGGGTATGGTTATAGTACATAAATACCTAGCTCTCCCGTCACTCAGCACTGCACAGTGGTTCCTTGCATGGGTCCTGCTGTCCAGTCGCCAGCTGGCTAATAAAAGCTCTTAAATTCTAATTGGTACCGTCTCTGGCTCCTTGGTTTTATCTTGAACCCGCTTCAGGTATTGGAAATTGAACTCAGGACTTCACGCTTGCCAGGCAGGCACTCTAACTGAGCTATCCCCAGCCCATGCCTATGAAATAAGGTCATCTTTCTTTGCAACAGAAAATTACAATATACTATTCAATCATTTTGTGTCTTCACTTTAACAAATGCCCAAGAAACGTGCTGGAAATTCAAGAAATAAGATTATAGTTAGTAAAATGCTTACTTAGGTATTCTATTTTTAGTTCCAATTTTTAGATTTTTCTTTTTCTTCCAATTTTCGGGTTTTTTTTTTTTGGTACTGGGAATCAACTCACAACCTCACATTTGCCAGACGGGCGCTTGTGCCACTGAGCTGTATCCCCAGCCCCCAATTTTTAGATTTTTGATGGAAATAAGAACATGCCCCTCAGTCTCTGAAGTGCCCTTATCCCTGGCTACTCACCCTGTAGGTAAGCACTCTTCAAGTCTCTTGTATTGGTAGCCAGAGTTAGGATTGATTTGGCCTCCTGGTGTGCAGGCTGTAGCTTGGATAGTTAGCTGGTGGCAGGCACACTTGGACCTGTACAAGACAGAACAGTACAAGAGCTAAAGGTACAAGGTATTTTCTTTCTTTTTTCTTTTTGTGAGACCTTCTCTAGAGACAGAAATACTAATAGAAGGATGGGGACAAGGTAGTAAAAGTTTATTTTCTTCTTTCATATATATAAATGAAGAAAGGAGAAAGAATAAGAGAGTGCTGGGAGTGGTGGCCCATGCCTGTAATCCCAGTTATTCAGGAGGCTGAGGCAGGAAGACTACAAGTTTGAGGCCAGGCTAGGACCCAGTAAGATCCTGCTTCATAGAAAATAAGGGCTGGGGATATAACTTGCTGCTCTCTGGAGTCAATTTTTTTATTTTTGGCCTTTTTGAGACAGAGTCTCATGATGTAGTTCAGGCTGGCCTTGAGATCACTTTGTAGCGATGGGTAGTCTCAAACTTGCAACAATCCTCTTGTTTTAGCCTCCCAAGTGCTGGGATTACAGGCGTGCACCACCACACCTGGCACTGGATTCAATCTTCAGTAACTCCCCTCAAAAACATTGAGAATAACCTAGGCACACAATGAAACAAAGAGACAACTCAAAGTATGATGGAGGAAAGCAGATGAAAAGGGGGAGAGAGTCAAGAGTGAGAAGCAACATAAGACACATACCCAGGGTTACATCACATTCCAACCTCTTTCCCTCCCTGCTAACTATCACAGAGCTGATGGCAGGAGTCCCAGCAGTGAGTGGAGGTAAAGGGAAATGGGGAAAGCAGTACAGATATAAGGAAAAGGAAGAGGAAAAAGAAACCATAATAAAGTTGGAGGCTAGGGCAGCAATTTTTCCCACAACTTACTTGTCCCGACACCCATCCTTGCAGTCACAGCCAACCAGAAATTCAGCACCTGTGTTAATGAAAACACCCTTGCCTGGGATCCGTTCCTTGCTATAGGCCACCTGGGGTGGAGGGGTTGTGTCAATCTCATTGACACAGGACAGGGGAACATCTTCCTTCCCGTAGGTGATGTCCAAAATATAGTAAAAAGGTTTATAGGGCTGAAATTTCCGGTCCACTAGAACATATGGATCCAGACAGAACATCTCTAGGAAGAGGAAGTCACATCCAGTCTCAAAAAGGTAGCGTTCAATCTCCTGCATTGTCCGAAGGCAGAGGCCACAAGGTGTCTTATAAATAACATGAAAGCCCATTTTGCGGTTAACTCTGCGCCGGGCAGTCATCCGCCGGAAGTCATATAGTAGTGGTACTAACAGAGGGTTTTTGCCTCGGTACTGCTCATTCCTCATAGGTCTAACCCGAGACAGACAAGTATAGCTGCAGACGTGAGGTAAGTAGAAAAGCTTTTCCATGGGGGCACGGTAGGAGGGCTCTGCTGGGGCCCGCTCCAGCATGCCATGGAAGGCTGGTGGGGCTGGAGGAACTGGGGGCGCAGCTGGTGCCGGGGTGGAGGTTGTTGAGCCTAAAGGTGAT
This sequence comes from Cuniculus paca, assembly GCA_004365215.1. NCBI lineage: Eukaryota > Metazoa > Chordata > Mammalia > Rodentia > Cuniculidae > Cuniculus > Cuniculus paca. The sequence continues at coordinate 51,366 of RJWT010000226.1, read as the reverse complement.
CTGCAAATGGGACATAATACCTCAGATTAGAAAGCAACAAGGTCCTTCTGTTGTGTAACTATCCCCCCAGCTAGCTACGCTATTTCTCTCATCTTTCAAAAAACTGGTTTTTTGTTTTTTTTTTTGAGACAGAGTCTCACTGGGTAGGTCAGGCTGGCCTTGAGTTTACTATGTAGCCCAGGTTGGCCTCAAATTCGTGGTGATCTTCCTGCCTTAGCCTCCCAATTGCTGGGATTACAGACATGCACCAATTGAACCCAACTCAAACAACTGTGCTCTTGAAACTAAAGATGACACAAGAATGTGAGGTCTTCCTTTGTCTTACCAAACCTGGACAATGAAATTCACTGGTTACTCTTCATTGATTGAGAATTTGCAATTTCAAAGAATGATAAACTGGACACTTTTATAGATAAATGGATGCACCTGGAGAACATACTCATAAGTGAAATAAGTAAGACACATATAAACATCATATTGTTTCATCAGACAAGCTGAAAGGAAAAATATATGTACATGGATATATATGTATATAAAAAAAAAGATAGTTATACTACTAATCTCTTTTGGGGGGGTGCTTTTTGAGACAGGGTCTCACTATGCAGTTCAGGCTGGCCTTGAGCTCACTTTGTAGACCAGGCTGGCCTCAAACTCACAATGATCCTCCCACCTCAGCCTCCCCAGTGCTGGGATTACAGGAGTGTGCCACCATGCCTGGCTACTATACTACTAATTTCTCTGAGTTCGCTGAAGAAAAAAGATTTGTACTGGTATTGTTCAGACAATTGAAGGCAGATGTCTTGTGCCCTCGATGAATGATTTGAGGGTGACAATGCACTATGTATGTACCACTGTTACCCCAATACATGTGCTTTGAAATTTTGTTACAGTTTTTTATCCTCCTCCTTTTTTTTTTCCTATTTATCTTTGAATAAAATGGATTTGGAAAAAAAATTGCAATTTCAACAATATACCTTATTCTATTTGTAAATTACTGAGACAGTACCTAGTCTTCTACCAAACCTTTTTATCTTTGCATCCTATAAATGTCCTAATGTCCAGGATTCAAGGAAAGAGATGGTGGCATCTGCTTTCTATTGTAGCACTCATGACATCATGTTCAATGAGAGGTTCTAACAAATGTTTCTTGGTGATGCCATTTCTAGGCATCCAGTTTCAAATCCAGTACTTCTTTTGTGTTTATCCTTCTAAGATGAAAGCTTTCTTTTAAATCTAAACTCCTCACCATCACAACCTAAAGTCCCTTGAAGCCAAGGAGCTGGCCCTACAAAGTGACCAATAGTTTGTGTTGTCAGCCCGCCCACAGAAGCTGAGATTTTCTCACCTGAATGTCTGGTTGATCCCAGGTTTCCCACCAGGGACATTTTCACTGAGTGCAGGGGATGTAGGGGAAGAATGACCAGAGCCCACAGATCCTGGTCTGAAGGATGTGCTCTTTTTGGCTACCTGCTTCCGTGACTGAGCAAGCTGGCTTTCTAAACTTCTAGGAGGTGTGAGAAGAGATCATATAGTAAGGGATGCAGAAAATGTATGAAAGAAATTGAAGAAAAAAGAATGAACAGCACTCACTCATTGTCACCTGCTTGCGGGGACAAAGGTGGGGCAGGTGGAGCAGGTGGAGCTGTAGGCTGTGGGGGCTCCACTGGCTTGAATTGGGTTCCAGTGCTTGTTAAATCCTGGGTGTACTGGACAACAGGGCCTTTGCTCCTCACAGCACCTACAAGAATAGGCAAGTAATTACTGAGAAGGTGGTAGCTGTATTCATTCACATTCCTGATTATCAACTTTTATGCTATTAAAAAAGCAGCAACTTAGCCTGCTGTGGTGGTGTATGCACACAATCCCAGCAACCTATGAGGCTGAGACAGGCAGATCACAAGTTTGAGCCCAGCCTGGACAACTTAGTGAGACTCTGTCTCAAAACAAAAAACAAAAGAAGAGTTTGGAATCTACAGTGTGAAGGCCATGGTTTCAATCCCCAGTACTGGGGGAAAGAGAACTAGCAACTTAGTGATCATAAAGAAGGTGGAAACAGAAATATTCTAAGTGCTAAGAGCATCAGTTCCCATTACTTATTCCAATGATAGCATGTACCGGTTTTTTTTTTTTTTTTTTTTTTTGTGGCACCGGGGATTGAACTCATGACCTTGTGCTTGCCGGGCAGGCGCTTAGACCTCTGAGCTAGATCCCCAGCCGTTTTTTGAGACAGGGTCTCACTATGCCGTTCAGGCTGGCCTTGAGCTCACTTTGTAGCCCAGGCTGGTCTGGAACTCACAACGATCTGCCTGTCTCAGCCTCCAGAGTGCTGGGATTACAAGTGTGAGCCATCATGCCCGGCTAGCATGTACTGGTTTTAACTTAAATATCAGGACTTTATTTTCCTGCCTCAGACAATTTACCTCATTAACTGTAAGTTGCAAATATTTTGAAAAATGTATTTTGTGATCAACTAGAGTTGGTGGGAAAAACCAACCAGAAAGTATGATAGGAACATAAAAGAATCAAAACGAGGATGAAAGTAAAAGAAAGACTATAGGTAAAGTTAGCAGTTATGTGGCTAACGAAGGTAACTACCACCTCCCTAAACTAAGCCAGCACCACAAATCCATTACCACCACTGCAAACTCAGAGCACATGTTCTATTTCCAATGAGTCAGTAGTGTCACCCTGGTAAACAAAGGACAGTCACTGTATATAATCACCTTTGCTGGTCTGCCCGTTTGTCCCTCTCCTGGTATATTTCAGGACATACCCATATTTGGACGTGTCCTGAGCTGTCCTCCTTGCTTCTTCTCCAGTGCAGAGGCTGAGGACGTCTTCATGCTAAACATGGGCTCCAGTCGTGTGGAGCCTCGATAGATCCACTCACATCTTTTGTCATCCTGAGAGGCAGGAAAGGAGAGCATAGATAAATAAGTTAAAGGTTAGAGTCTATCCTGTCATTTGTGAAGAATATATACAATGTAGCACCACTGGGAAATCTCCTTGATGTGCTTCAAACTCACTATCTACTCAATACATTTATGTTCCAAGTCCCATGATAGGTAGCAGGAGTATAAAAAACAAAAATATGTATCTTCATTAAGATTAAAGAATTAAATTGAGCTGGGCCTGGTGGCGCACGCCTGTAATCCCAGTAATCCCAGCAGAGACAGGAGGATTGTTGCGAGTTCAAAACCAGCCTGGGCTACAAAGTGAGCTCAAGGCCAGCCTGAACTGCATAGCGAAACCTTGTCTCAAAAAGACAAGCACTGGGGATCTAGCTCAGTGGCCTAAGTGCCTGCCTGGCAAGCTCGGAAAAAAAAAAAGAATTAAATTGAGCTTTGCTTTTGAAAATTTTTATTAGTACATGTTTTTAGTATATAATGAGCACATTCATTGTGAGGAGCTGATACATGTATATAGCACATCTTAATTTTTTCACCCCTCCCCCATTTCTTGTCCTTTTCTCATTTGCAAATTTTGTTTTGGAGACAGGGTCTTGCTATGTAGCTCAGGCTGGCCTTACACTAAAGGCAATCCTCCTGCCTCTGCCTCTTTGAGTGCTAGGATTACAGGCATGCCACCACACCTGGTTCCCATCTGCAAAATTTGGAAGATTATAAAAATTTGGAAGATCATAAAGACTTTCAATTCCTTGAGTCATCTTCTTTGTCCTATTATTGTACCCAAACTGTAACCCATGGAAAAAAATGTAACTAGCTGCTTTCCTTGTACCTACACACAATGTAAATAGTTCAGGGTGTGCATGATGTGTGTGTGTGTGTGTGTGTGCCAAAATCACGTAGATTAATAATACAATAAAATTCAGGGAATTTTCAACAATCAACTGCAGAAGAACAAAAAGAGAAAAGGACAAAATAAAAACTGACCAAAGCAGTAAGGACAGATAAGAGGGTAAGAAAGAGGAAAGTTATGTAGATATGAAATAATCTTCCTTACTACTTTTTTTTGCACTGCTGGGGATGAAACCTAGGGCCTCAGGTATGCTATGCAAGTGTTCCACCAAGAAGCCATGTCTACATCTTTTCATTCATTTATTTAAAAAATTTTTTTTTATCCCTTCATTTAAAACATAATTTTTATTTACATTTTTTGAAGACAGGGTCTCACTATGTGGTTCAGGCTGGCCTTGAACTATGTAGCCTAGACTGGCCTCAAACTTACAGTGAGCCTCCTGCCTCAGCCTTCCGAATAGTGGGATTACAGGTATGTGCCGCCATGCCAACATTATTTTTTTAAATTTTACTATTATTATTATTATTGGTACTGGGGATCAAACTTAAGACTCTGTGCTTGCCAGACAAGTGTTTGTGCTGTTGAGCTAAATCCCCAGCCCTACTATTATTTTTTTCTTGTGAAGGATCTTACTATGTAGTTCACACTGGTCTTGAACTCATTATGTAGCTCAGGCTGGCCCTGAATTTGCAGTGTTCCTCCTGCCTCAGCCTCCTGAGTTCTGGGATTATAGGCATACACTAGTACACCCAGCTAGCCCCTCATTATTGTCTCTTATGTCAACTACCTAATCCCACCTTGCCTCAAAAATTCTAGGGGAAAAAAAAAAAAAAGAGTACCAGGAAAAGGATTCTGACAAGGCTGCCATCCACTTCCTCAACCCTGGACTTCCACCAGGTGCCTTCCCACTCAGTCTTGATAAGCTGGCCACTCTTCAGCAGCACCATGGGGCGGTTGGGATAGGCAGTAATATACTCCTCTATGAAGTCTCGACAAGAGGTGTCTTCTATGTCCTCCCAAGTCTTTTGCACTGTCCCAAAGAAAGAGGAGAGCTGAGAGAGGGTAGGCAGTTTTGTGACAGGGACACATTTGGTATTTTTCAAGTTGAGATACAGAAGAAAATAAAGAAATTATAACCTCAAGGGAAGCAAAACCAAGAGTACTTAAGTACTGAACCTAATAAATGAATGTACATACTAATCAAGTAAATATTAAGCAACAAATATAGATGATTCATTCATTCATACAAATGGACATTTTTCTTTATAAAAATTCAAAAGGATATTCTTCCTCATTTGTTGATATAAGTCTAACAGTGAACAAAAGCTATCAGAAGACACCATGGAATTAAAAAGAAAATCTGTCCTTGTCTTCTTAGATTTTTTAGGGTTACTGAATATGTAACATAGTGTTAGTTGATTCTTCTGCAATTAAAAACAGTTACTTCTAGGAATCTGTCCCCAAGTCAACTGTAGAGGACACTATGAATCTCCGCCTAGCATAGCTTCTTTAGCAAACATTATGTAGACTACACATTTATAGAAATGCTAGGTGAAACCTCAGACTAGGAAAGAAGTAATACTTTTTGAAACCTGAATCACTCAGAAATGAAATCAAAACACATCTATAATAAGAACGAACTACCCTATATCAGCCATGACCTTCTAGTATCTTACTTGTTACAAAGACCTGGCCATAAAGATGGAAATAATAGTCTATCTCTCAAAAAGCATGAAACTTACATTCTTTTTTTTTAAATTTTATTTTAAACAGTAAACCAAGCAAAACAAAACAGAATAAAGCTAAGCAAAACAAACTAGTGTGACACAGGACTTCAAAACAATAGGAAATCAACAGTGGTTGCCATAATGCCTCTTGTTATCTTCAAAATAGCTGCAGATACCTTCAGACATAGCAAACTTATATTCTTTAAGAGTAGAACACTTAAAACACGGGCTTTTCAACTGGGCATCTGAAGAAGAAATACAAGGCCAAAGAGGAAACTTGACAGAGCTAAGGAATACTCACGTGGCCGGCAAATGGGATACAGTTCTGACTGTGTGACATAGGAAGCATAACCATCATCAAAGAAAATGAGAAATCTGTAAAGGAAGAGTGATAGTTAAATAATGTGGGAGTTATTGTATTTAACATGACCTAAAGAAATTATTTTAGCAGTCATTCCTCTGGATAACTGGACACGCTTCAGGGAAGACTTTCTGGTCTACTCTCTTTCTTCTCACCCAAAGAATTAGGAATTTTCCCTTCATCTAACTTATGTATCATCCCCACTTTTGGCAAAAAACTTTATTTTTTTTTTGGTCTTTTTTGAGACAAGGTTTCATTATACAGTTCAGGCTGGCCTTGGGCTCACTTTGTAGCCCAGGCTGGTCTAGAACTTGCAACAATCCTCCTGCCTCAGCCTCCTGAGGGCTGGGATTACAGGAGTGCACCACCACGCCTGGTGAAGAAAACATTTTTGTCCCACTATCCTTACTATGCTGCCAACTATTTAGGCTCACCTTTCTGCCTTCTCTGTGAATTCCATATTCAAAATCCCTCATCAATCATTTATCAATCTTGATTGCTCTCCTAGTTTTCTTTTTTTTGTGGCACCGGGGATCGAACTCAGGACCTTGTGCTTGCCAGGCAGGCGCCAGCACCACTAAGCTAAATCCTCAGCCCTTACTCTCCTAGTTTGCTTCCAAGTTTTCTCCTTGAGAAAAGAAGGGGCTGGGGATGGACAAAGGTCACCCACATGATTCCTGGGACAAAAAGGTTTCTAGCCACTAACTTAGTATCTTTCAATTCTACGACAAGGGTTTTCTGGTCATTGGAATTAAGAACATAAAAGCTAATTGTGAAACCTACACTGTCATGAATAGGACAGGTGTTGTGCTCCCAACCTTTACTCCCTTTACAATCCTCCTTTCAGGTACCTGAGCTTGTTTTTGACGTTTGGTGTCTCAGCTACAATGCCAGCATAAAGCCAGACCTGATTCCCATCTTTGTATTTGGCTACCACTCGACTGCCCACATACAGGTTGTCAGCAGGAGGGTGGTAATCATAGGCAATATGGTTCCCAGACAGCAGACTCTTTCCTTTGTTGTCAAATTTCACCTTGTATTTCTTTCCTGACCCTGAGTAAAAGGGAAAGACAAAAAAAAAATTTAAAAAAACTGTCAGTTTCTATGTAAGTCCTGGCTGCCATGTGATGGATAAAAGAAAGGCTGTGAGGAAAAGAAACAATCAACAAGAGATCTACAGTTTGCCTGTCATTAGTGCTTCCTCTAGCTGGAACATACCCACTGTCTGGATGGCAATAAGGGTGCCTTTGTGCCATGTCTTAGTTCTCTTCTTGCCCAGAATCCGCATGCTGACTATTAGGTCACCATCTTTGCTCAGTTCTCCAGACATGTGACTGAAGGTTCCTATGGAGGAAAGCAAAGTTGTTCTAAAGCACTATGCCACAGTTTGGGTAGAAAGCGGAATAGTAAATACACCAGTTACAGTATCAGTCACTTCTGCTGCCCACCTGGCCAAAGGCAAAAACATAAGACATAGAAAAAAATTTGACAGGGGAAACCTGAATAACTGAAATTCATATGCAATTTAAAAGCATCTCACTTTAACCCAATGTTTACAACTCCTTTAACAATAGTAAGTATCACTCATTAAATGCTATAAAACATTTTCCCTGTTCTACAAATAAAGCTTTGCCTACACCTTTTTATAATAGTCTGAATTACTTTCTTCTCCCTAATTTCTTTCTGGATGTAGTACTCAAGAGCATGGAAATAGCCTATATGTAGGGAATTAAAAGGTACTAAGATAGCTGGGTATGGTACATGCTTGTAATTCCAGCACTTTGGAAGACTGAGAGAAGAGAATCACAAGTTTCAACCGAGCCTGGGTAATTTCGTGAAACCGTCTCTAAAAAATAAAGAGAGCTGAAGACGTAGATCAGAACAAAGGCCCTGAGTTCAATCCCTAGTGCCACAAAAATAATAAATAAGTGAATGAATGAATGGTATCAAGACAATACCATTACAGATCAGAAAATCAGCAGTTGTATAATTAGAATTTGACAAATAGTAAGGACAATGGATCTGACATATCACAACAAAACAAAAATCAGACAAGGAAAACAAAATCACAAATAACCTTACACTGACCTTGGACATACAGTGTATGGTGTTAAAAGAAACCAGCAGAATTGGAAAAGGATTTTGCAATTCTAAAGCAAAACCAGTTACCCATAAAATCTCTGTAAGAATTCATCTCCCTGTCCTTAGGTACTCCTTGATGCTAACCTTTATGAAGATCCTGACAACTGCTCTTCTTGTTCACAGCATCCATGAACTTCTGGACATCTTGAGCTGATTTTCTTAAGGCAGCCATAGCTTCACGGAGCTGCAGGAAAGCAAATGTGGGAAACAAGTTTTAGTAGCATGGGTTAACAATAATTTGAAAAGGCTGGGGCATATTTCAGTAGTTGAGTGCTAGCCTAATATATGTGAGGCCCTGGGCTAGATTCCTAGCAGTGCTTAAAATAAACTGACTTTATTATTATTATTTTTTTTGAGACAGTTTTGCTACGCATTTCTGGCTGGCATTGAATTCACCTTGTAGCCTAGGCTGGCCCCTTAACTCATAGCAATCCTGCCTCAGTCTCGAGTGCTGGAATTATAGGCAGGCATCACCACATCTGGCCTTCCTTTTACATTCTTGCAATGTCTATTAGAAAGGACCATAACTAACATGGGTGATTACAGGATGAATGTGTTTGTGTCTAAACTAAACAAATGGTCAAGTCAAAAGCTTCATCTATTTTGTCCTTTTCTTTTTCCCTTCCTTTTTTGCAGAGTTGGGGATTAAACTCTGTGTTCCTTGCATATTAGGAAAGTGCTCTAGTACTGACCTTTACACCCAGCCTAGTCTCACCCATTTTGAATTCTGTATCTCTAATCTCACCTTCTGGTCTTTGGGAGTTCTGCTCCCGGCATCACCTGTGGAAGACAAAACTCGAATAAGTGTCAGAGACTTATACATAAGAGTTTCCAAGAAATCAAGAACCAAGTTACTTAAAGACATTACCATAGAAACATTATTAATAGCAATGGAAAACAATCTAAATATAGAGTTATACATACTTACAAAAGTACTCAACAGAGTCTGGGAAGATACATAGTATATGTATGACAGTGCTTACTTCTTTTTAGAGACATGACTTTGAACTCACTACACAGCCCAGGCTGGTCTTGAACTTGCCAGATCCTCCAGTGCTGGGATTATAGGTAAGCACTACCACACCAGTAACAGTGCTTACTTCTGGATAAGGTACTGAGACAGGTGGTAAGTCTATGGAAAACTGGGTTTTTACTACAGATTCGAATTTTTATAATAATTTATATATGAATCATTTGTACGACTTTAAAAAAAATGAGACATGGCTAATGAATTTAGCCAAATGTTTATTTTTTCAGAGCCAGAGATTGAACTCAAATCTTGTACACACTAGGCAAGTACTCTACTACTAAACTATATCTGGAGCTCAAATATTTCTTTCTTTTCTTTTCTTCCTCCTGTACTGGGGATTGAATCCAGGGCCTCATGCATGTTAGGCAAGTACTCTATCAATGAGTTATATACCCAGCCCCTGAAATATTTATTCTTGAATAGCTCTGTCCAACAGAACTATCCATGTAGACACAAATGCCCTGTACATGCACTATCCAATCTGTTTAACATTTGGTATCTTGGTGCACATGAAATGAGGTTAGTACACCCAAGGAAACAAATTCTAAACTTCAATGAATTAAAGTTAACATTATAACTGTCGCAATGCACATACCATAAGTCTACTCTTTAGACACACTGCCATTTATACTCCTCAAAACTTCCTGCAGCATTTTTGTTTTGTTTTTCTGAGACAGGGTGTCATTATGTAGTTCAGACTGGTCCTGAATTTGCCATGTATCCCAGACTGATCTCAAACTCACAACAATCCTCCTATCTCAGCCTCCCAAAGGCTGGCACTATAGGTGTGTGCCACCACACCTGGCCCTCTCCATCACTTTGAACACACTTATCCCTTTGCTTTTTCTGAGGCAGTTCTGGGAGTCCTCTTTTGTCACTGTCTTTCTGGTTATGCCATCCAAGAGAAATGTGGCTCATAAAAATATTGCAGCGTGTCCTTATCCAGTTTATCCACCAGATCTGGCACTGGCTGACTTCTGGCTCTTCCCAAAGTTAAAATGACCATGAAAGTTGAATGTTTTAAATCAATTCTGAACACTGAGATAGCAATAACAGCACAACTAAAGAAACTCACAAAAGAGGGCTTCCAGAACTGCTTCAGAAAAAGCATGTGGAGTATTTTAAGGGGAATTAATGGCAATGGGTCTCTCACTATAACATTTTAAAATTTAAAGACACACCATGCTTTTCAATCACTCATAAGATTGTACAACTGTTTTCATTATTTAATTCCAGAATATTTTCTTCACTCCAAAAAGAAAGCCCATCCCTGTTAGCAGTGATTTCCCTTCTCCCTCCTGGCAATCCAGGCAACCAGTAATTGTCTGTATCTATGAGTCTGCTTATTCTGATCAGAAGAAAAAGAGAGAGAAGCATCAGCATACCATGCTTCAGATGAGGTTCACTTAATGTTGTAGCACATATAAGCACTTCATTACCTTTTCTTTTTGAGACTGGGTCTTGCTGTGCTGCGCATGTTGGTTGAACTTTGGGCTCAACAGATCCCCCACCTCAGTTTCCTGAGTGCTGAGACTACAGGTTCATACTATCATGCTGAGCTCTATGTTTAACCTTTTGAGAACTGGAAAGACTGCTTTCCAATATGGCTACAACCATCTTACATTCCTAAAAGCAATTTATGAGAGCTCACATTTCTCCATATTCTTATCAGCAGTTGTTATTGGTTTTTGAGACAGGGTCTCACTATATAGTCCAGGCTGGCCTTGAACTTACAATGTAGCTCAGGTTGGTCTCAGACTCAAGATCCTTTTGTCTTAGCCTTGTCTTACTGGGATGACTGGCATGTACTACTATGCCCAGTTATTCTCTTTTTAAAAATCTTTATTTATATATTTACTGTACTACTGGGGCCTGAACCCAGGGCCTTTGGATTGAGCTACATCTTCAGTTCTTAATTTTTTGGAGGAACTGGGTCTTACTAAGTCACTAAATTATCCAGTCCTTGAACTTTTGATCCTCTTGCCTCAGTCTCCCAGAGTACTGATATTACAGGCATGCATACTGCACCTGGATTATGTTTTTATTTTTTGAGACAGGGTCTTGTTATGTAGCTGAGGGTGGCCTTGAACTCACTATGTAGCCTGAGCTGGCCTTGAACTCAAGAGTTCTTTCTGTCTCAAGCCTCCTGAGGGCTGGGATTACCAGTGTGTGCCACCATGCCCAGCTTATCTTTTTATTGCTATGTTGTAAAATGTCTTAGTCACTTTCCTTGTTACTGGGACAAAATATCTGACATCTGCAACTTAAAGAGGTTTATTTTGCCTCATGGTTTTAAAAGTTTCAGTCCTTGTATGGTTGGCCACATGGTTGAAGGTCCTGGGTGAAAGAAAGGTTGCTCATATTATGGAAGACAGAAAGCAGACCACAAAGGGAAGAGTTGGAAAGGGAGATACATCCTTCCAGGTCACATCCTAGAGGCCTCTTTCTTGTGACCCCACCTCCTAAGAGCAAGCCAGCCATAATGCCTCTATAATCTAGGTACCTTCCAAAAAGTCCTCCCTCTAAGCACTGTGGAGGCAGCTGAGGGCAGACATCCAGATGTAAACATGAGATAGGAGATTAGGGGAAGGCAAAATTGGCCAAGAAAGCTGATGTGATCTAGTAAATATAAGATCCCAGAACACAAGCGCAGAACAGTTCCCGAAGACTGGCATGTGGATGGACTTTTTGTGAGAACTCAAGGTTTTTCATTAGGATGGCCTGGACTTGATGTCAGCCTGAGGCGTGGGATTCCAGCATCCCCTCTCAGGACCCAAATGCAGAAGTTCTCCTAGGTTGATGTGGAAAGTATAAATGGACACAGATGCCAAGAAGAGCTTGCTATCCTGTCCTTTCTCACGATAGCCTGTCCTGCTTTCCCCTCTTTTACTCAGCCCAAGCTTATTCTGCAGAGCCAGTTTCTCCCACATGCTTCACTTTTACTTTTTCAAATAAACCTTGCCACGGCTTTTTGCTCATTTTGTTTAATTCTTTGCTTGAGATGAGAAGAACTTGGAATCCAACTCCAACCAAGGACAAGTGAGCAACCTTAAATCAGATAATGACTGATTATTTGGCAAGCCACTTTTAGAAGGAGCCACCTGGTAACATTAAGAGTTATTTGTTTATTAACCTTTAAATTTCATTAATTTAGGTTTAGATATGCACATGCAGCTAGCAGCTACGATATTAGTACAGTTTCAGAGATCCAGAACATACATTTAAATATAGAAAATAGTAAGACAGGCATGGTGGCATGTGTCTGTTACCCAAGCACTAGGGGAGAATAAGACAAGAGAATTGTGGTTCTAGGCCAGTCTAGGCCACACAGCAAGGATTTCTTTATTTTTATTTTATTTTATTTTTTTAATTAATTAATTAATTTATTTTTTGCAGCACTGGGGACTGAACTCACAACCTTGTGCTTGCCAGGCAGGCAGTTAGGCCACTGAGCTAGATTCCGAGTCCTTACCTTTTTGAGACAGGGTCTCGCTATGCTGTTCAGGCTGGCCTTGAGCTCACTTTGTAGCCCAGGCTGGTCTCGAACTCACAACGATCTTCCTGTCTCAGCCTCCCAAGTGCTGGGATTACAGGTGTGAGCCACCACGCCCAGCAGAAATTCTTTTTTAAACACGTGAGTCCAATTTATTTCACTTAAAAGTATGGTCTCAAGGTATATCCATTTAGCTATAAATCTCTCAAGTTTATCCTTCTTATGGCAGACCAGTATTCCATTAAAAAAACCTCATACATCTTTTTAAACCATTCTTTGGTTGATGGGCATTTGGGCATCCCAGATTTAGCTCTTAGAAATTGTGCTGCTACAAACATAGGTAGGCATATATCGCTGTGGTCTGATGCTTTGAATTCTTCTGGGAAGATACCAAGAAGGGGAATAGCTGGGTCAAAGGGGATCTCTAGTCCTGGTTTATTATTATTATTATCATTATCATCATCATCATTTGGTACCAGGGATCGAACCTATGGTCTTGTGCTTGCCAGACAGGCGCTTACGCCGCTGAGCTATATCCCCAGCCCTAGTCCTGGCTTTCTGAGGAATCTCCACACTGATTTCCACAGTGGTCGCACCAGTCTGCACTCCCACCAACAGTGGAGAAGGGTTTCTTTTCCCCCACAGCCCCGTCAGCTTTTGTTACTGGCTGATTTCTTGGTAACAGTCATTCTTTCTGGAGGTGGAATCTCAGTGTTATTTTAATTTGCATCTCTCAAATGACGAGTGATATTGAACTTTTTTTCACATATTTATTTGCTGTTTATACTTTCTCATCTAAAAAATGTGTGTTCCTCTCAGATGCCCATTTTTGGGTTGAGTCTTTAAATTTGAGGGATCTTATTATTTTCATTTCTTTATATGTTCTAGATACTAGTCCTCTGTCTAAGGAACAATTAGCTAAAATTTTTTCCCACTCTGAGCTGTCGCTTCACTCTGTTGATGACTTATTTTGCTGTAAATGCTTTTAAATAAGATGAGATCCCTGTTGTTGGCCTTTGTAATATTTCTCATGCGACTGCAGTTTTGTTCATAAAGTCTTTGCCTATACCTATGTCTTCAAGAGCTCTACCTATTCTCTCTTCCAGCAGATTTAGTGTTTTACAGCAAGTTTAAGATCACCTTTGACTATACAGTGACACCCTGTCTCAAAAGCAAAACAAAACAAAACAAAACACAACAACAAGATATTACCAACAAGGAAAAAAAAACCCTTAAAAAAAGGCAATGTAAATGTCCTAAAATAACAAAGTAATTAAATAAAATATATAGCCAAATGAAGTTCAGAAAGGATCTTTTAATAACATGCAGTAATGACATACTGTGTCTTAAAAGTTAGGATACAAAAATCATTTATTTGATAATTCAATCTTGGAGGAAACAAACACATACCATGTATTCATGTGCATTTTCTCAAAGAGCAATGAATATGACATATGAATAAGTTTATTATGACTGAAGTGGAAAGGCTTCAAAACATATGCCTTAAACTGGGTGCAGTGGCACACACGGGTAATTCCAGCTACATGGGAGACAGAGGCAGGAGAATCCTGAGTTTGAGTCCCACTGAGGCAACTTGGCAAAATTCAGGTTCAAAAAAATCTTTTAAAAAAGGCCTTGGTAATGTAGCCCAGGGGTAAAGTGCCCCTGAATTCAATTCTCAGCACCACAAAAACAAAAACAAAAACAAAAACATCTGCCCTATACTTGAGTAAGAAGTTAATTTTGCATTTTTTTTTGGCTTTTAAAAAACATTCAGATAGTTGTATTATCCAGGAGTGTCACCAATAGGTATATATTCAAAAGAAATTAAATCAGTATTTTTCTTTTTGCCTTTCTTTTCTAAGTGTTAAATTCTCTCATTTGCCACAACATGGATTGGAATCAAGTGAAAAAAGCCAGACACAGACAACCTTTTTTTTTTTTTTTTTTTTTTTTTTGCAGCACTGGGGATTGAACTCACGACCTTGTGCTTGCCAGGCAGGTGCTTAGGCCACTGAGCTACATCCCCAGCCCTGGTGTTTTTGAGACAGGGTCTCACTATGCTGTTCAGGCTGGCCTTGAGCTCACTTTGTAGCCCAGGCTGGTCTTGAACTCACAATGATCCACCTGTCTCAGCCTCCTGAGTGCTGGGATTACAGGCATGAGCCACCACGCTCGGCCAGACAACCATTTTGAAGAAAACAAGAGACACTAGGGTAGCCATTGTTAATCTCCTGTTGTTATGTTTTGAAGACCTGTATTGTTTGCAGTGTTCTGCTCTGAAATGCTATGTTGTGTTTGACTCTATTCTGTTTTGTTTTGTTTTGTTCTATTCTCTTAAAAAAAAAAAGACACAGAAAGACAAGTACCTCATAATTTCACTTGTGTGGACTAAATACGTGAATTAATGTATGAGATTTACCACAGGCTAGGGAGAGTAGAAGGAAACAAGAGGATAGGTAAGACTGATAAACAGACACCAAATTATTTAGTTAGATGGGAGAAAAAAGTTCTGGCATTCTACTATACAGCAAGGTGACTATAAGTGACAAAATAAGGTATGTAGTTTGGGATGCGGTGCTGGGAACTGAACCCAAGGCCTCATGTAGCCTAAAGGTATATTCTTAACATTGAGCAACACCATAGCCCTTCCACTAGATATTTAAAAAAAAAAAAAAGATTTTAATGTTTTCAACATAAATGATATTTGATATTTACCCTGATTTAAACATTACACAATGCATATATACATGTATTGAAATATCAAATGGAACTCCATAAATGCGTAAATTTTTACGTATTATTAATTCTAAAAAATCATATGGAACATGCCTGTAATGCCAGCTCTCGGGAGGCTGAGGCAGGAGAATCACTGCGAGTTTGAAGCCAGCCTGGGATAGAAAATGAATTCAAGGCCAGCCTGAAATGCATAACAAAACCTTGTCTCAAAAAAAAAAAATCATGTGGAAAAAATTTAAACACTATAAAAAGCACATACGCAGTAAAAGATTAAGTCTCCTGCCTATCTCTGCTTCTAGTTACTTTCCCAGAAACAACCAATATTATCAGTTTCTTTTCTGCTAAGGATAGACTATAAATGTAAGTAAATGTAGTCTCTTCTTTTTTCTGTCTTTTTACTTATCATCAACATGAAGTTTTTATGTTGCTTTTTTGGGGTAGTGGGTAATGAACACAGGGACCAATGCACTACATTCTCATCCTGTTTTACTCTGAGACAGTATTTTGCTAAGTTGGCCAGGCTGACCTTCAATTTGTAATCCTGTTGCTTCAGCCTCTCTGAGAGCTGCGACTGTAGCTGTGTGCTGCCTGCCCAGCTTGTTTTTGTTTACTTTTTAATTGTGGTAAAATATGCATAGCATAAGATTTCATTCCTAACCATTTTTAAGTATACAGTTCAATGGTACTGCCTTCATACTGTTGTGTGCTATCTTCAGAACTCTCATCTTCTAAAACTGACACTTTTTTATTTTTGAGACAGGGTCTCACTATGAAGTTCAGGCTGGCCTTGAGTTCACTTTGTTGTGCAAGCTGGCCTCGAACTTGCAACAATCCTACTGCCTCAACCTCCTGAGTGCTGAGTGCTGGGATTACAGGCGTGCACCACCATAAAACTGAAACTCTTCACCCATAAACAATTAACTTTCATTCTCCCTTTCCCCTAGATCTTCAGAGATACAACTTTTGGTTTTAGTGAATCTTACTATTCAAGGTATGTCATATAAATGGAAACATATAGTATTTGCTTTTTTGTGACTGGCTTATTTCACTTAGCATAAATGTGCTATAGGTTCATTTATGTTTGTCTTTTTCTTTTTCTTTTTTTTTTTTTGTGGCACCAGGGATTGAACTCATGACCTTGTGCTTGCCAGGCAGATGCTTAGGCCGCTGAGCTAGATCCCCAGCCCTGGTGTTTTTGAGACAGGGTGTCACTATGCCGTTCAGGCTGGCCTTGAGCTCACTTTGTAGCCCAGGCTGGTCTCGAACTCACAATGATCCGCCTGTCTCAGCCTCCCAAGTGCTGGGATTACAGGAGTGAGCCATCACGCCTGGCTGTCTTTTTCTTTTTTAATGACTACATACATAACTCCTTAGATGACACCATATATATTAAATATGTTAGTCATCCCTACCTTTTCATATATTTTTAATTTAATTCTTTATTGATAACTACTAGTATAGTATAACAATGTTGTAATGAACATCTTTAAGTATCATACTTAGGTCTGAATGGAGTCATTACAAAACTAGGTTTGAGCATTAGACAAATTTGTTATAGGCATTAATTACAGGACATGTCACTAAACCAGAGAGTAAGGGAGAATAGAAGATATTAGTAAAAATGTTCAAGGTAATAATTCCTGTAAAAGACCTGAATTAAAAATTAAGCTCAGCTAAAAACAGAAGATTTGTTTTTTTTTTTTTTTTTTTTTTGGAGACAGAGTTTCACTATGCAGTTCAGGATGATGGCCTTGACCTCACTTTGTAGCCCCAGCTGGCCTTGAGCTTGCAGCAATCCTGCCTCATTCTCCCAAGTGCTAGCATTACAGGCATGCGCCACCACACCCAGCTCAGAATTTTTGTAACAGTAAATTGAAAACTTAGACAAAATGGCTAAATTACTAGAAAATTACAAACTGCCAAAACTGGCTTGATATATACTAGAAAAACCTCACATAAAGAAAATAAACACCTAGATGGGTTTTCAAGAAAATTTTATCAAATATCCAAGGAAAAGATAATTTCATTTTTGTGAATACTTTCAAAGAATCCAAAAAGGAAATACTATTTCTTTCTATAAAGCCACTGATATCCCAATGCTAAAACCATGAAAGGATAGCAGGTGAAAATAAAAAAAATTTTTTTTTCTTGATAAGCTCTTCTCTCTCACAGTAGTGAATTAGAAAAAATTTAAAATAATCCTAGATGTGGTCATGGTACAGGCCTATAATCCCAGCTACTTGGGGGGCTGAGGTTAAAGGATTGAAATTTTGAGGCCAGCCTAGGCAATTTAATGAGATCCTATCTCAAAAATAAAAACTTAAAATGGAATGGAGATATAGCTCATTGCTAGAGTACTTGCATTGTCTATGTAAGGTTTTAGGTTCAATTACCAGCACTCCAAAAAAAAAAAAAATCCTAAACAAAGTATCATTAGTATCACAAGTAGCAATATTTAGCCTGATGTGGTGGTATATTTCTGGGATCTCAGACTAAGGTAGGAGAATCACAAAGTTGAGCCCAACCTGGACAAATGAATAAGACTCTGTCTCAAACTAGCTCAGTGGGAAGACTCTGGGTTCAAAAGCAAAAACAAAACAAAACAAAATCTAAATAAATTTAAAAGGACTGATATAAAAAAATTATGTTTTCTGACCTCAATGAAGTTAAACATCAACAGAAGTAAATCTGGAAAATCACCAGATATTTGGAAATCAAACAACATACTTCTAAATAATGCCTTGGTCAAAAACCACAATGGAGCCGGGCGTGGTGGCTCACACCTGTAATCCCAGCACTCGGGAGGCTGAGACAGGAGGATCGTTGTGAGTTCGAGACCAGCCTGGGCTACAAAGTGAGCTCAAGGCCAGCGTGAACAGCATAGTGAGACCCTGTCTCAAAAACACCAGGGCCGGGTATCTACCTCAGTGGTCTAAGCGCCTGCCTGGCAAGCGCAAGGTTCTGAGTTCAATCCCTGGTGCCGGGGGAAAAAAAAAAAAAAAGGCCACAATGGAAATTTAAAATGATGCTTAAAGGGTACATTACAGCTTTAAATGATCATATAAGAAGCTAGCCATGGTGGTGCACACCTGTAATCCCAGCACTCAGGAGGAGGCTGAGGCAGAAGGATTGCTGTGGTTTAAGGCCAGCCTGGGCTACACAACAAGTTCAAGGCCCGCTTGAATTACGTATGTAGTGAGACCCTGCCTCAGAAAGAAAGAAAGAAAGAACGAACGAACGAACGAACGAACAGATGGATGAACTGGCACGGTGGTGGCATGCCTAAAATCCCAGCCCAGGGCAGGAGGATCAGAAATTTGAGCCAGCCCAGGCTACACTGTGAGCTCATGGCTACCCTGGATACAGAGGGAGACCCTAACTCAAAACAAAAGCAACCCTTCTGCTGAGAAAAAGAAAAAGCTGGGCGTGGGATGCACGCATGTACTCCTAGCACTAAGAGGCTGATGCAGGAGAATTGCTATGAGTTCCAGGCTAGTCTGGGCTACATAGTGAGTTTAAAACCAGCCTGAATTATAGACCAACACCCTGTCTCAAAAAGAGAATAAATAAATAGAGACAGGAAGGTTTAAAATCATTACTGTCAGTTTACAGTTTAAGAAGCTATTGTAATATATATTGTTTCATTTTGTTTGAGACAGGGTTTCACTATGTAGTTCAGGATGGTCTTGAACTAATTATGTAGCCCAAGCTGGCCTCAAACTGATAGTGATCTTCTTGCCTCAGCCTCCTGAGTGCTGGGATTACAGGAATGCCTGGCCAAGAAGCTATTATAAAACAATCAGCCGGGCCTGGTGGCCTGTAATCCCAGCACTCGGGAGGCTGAGACAGGAGGATTGTTGTGAGTTCGAGACCAGCCTGGGCTACAAAGTGAGCTCAAGGCCAGCCTGAACAGCATAGTGAGACCCTGTCTCAAAAAGACAAGGGCCAGGGGTTTAGCTCAGCGGCCTAAGCGCCTGCCTGGCAAGCTCGAAGTCATGAGTTTGATCCCTAGTGCTGCAAAAACAAACAAAACAAAACAAAACAAAACAAAACAACCCCAATCAAACCCAAGTGAGTATAGTGAAGAAAATAATAGCAATTACACTGAAAATCAATGAAATAGAAAACAAACAGTATAGAAAATAAATCTATGTGTGCAAAAGCTAGTTCTTTAAAAAAGAGCAAAGGGGCCAGGGATTTAGCTCAGCAGCACAAGTGCCTGACTGGCAAGTGCAAGGTCATGAGTTGATCCCTGGTACCCAAAATAGATACATAGATAAATAAATAAGAGCAAAACTGATAAACTTTAGCTAGACTAACCAAAAAAAAAATACAAAAAGTCTGAATAATCAATAGAGAGGAGGCATCACTACAGAACCTATGGAAATGAAAAGGATTAAGCTTTAGGCCAACAAATTAGACAACCTGGATGAAACAGAAAAACCCTAGAAAGACACAAATTACTCAAACCAAGTAAAGAAGGTACACCACATATATACATCAAGTAAAAAAAAAAAGGGGATTAGGGCGGGGTGTGATGGGGGCACACCTGCAATTCTAGCACTCAGGAGGCTGAGGCAGGTAGAGCACCACAAATTCAAGGCCAGCTTGGACTACATAGTGAGCTCTAGTTTAGTCTGAACTACATAGGGAGACCTTGGTTCAAAAAAAAGAAAACAAAAACAAAAACGGAGAGGGGAATTAGTAATTAGAAATCTTCCCATGATAAATTCAAAGAAAAGTACAGGCTTCTCTCTCTCATACTAGTAAATTTGGAAAATTTTAAAATAATGCTAATAATGTTGAGTTTCAGCTACTCAGGAGGCTGAGGTTGAAAGAATGTAAATTTAGGGCCAGCCTCAAACAGAAAAAAAATCATTCAACAGAAAAAAATCCAGAACCTAAATAAAATCTGGAGTTTACTAAAAGTAACACACAAAAGTTACCATGGCAACATATTAATGCTAGAAGAAAATACACTAAAGATATACAGGAACTCTGCATTTTTTTTTTACTCTAATTTTTATTTAAAAGAAAGTCCACAAAGAAAAGTTCAAGCCAAAATGGCCTCACCAATGATTTTATCAACCATTTAAGGAAGAAATACAGCATTCCACAAAAACTCAGAGAAAACATTTTTCAGCTGGGCGTGGTGGCTCATGCCTGTAATCTCAGCACTGCGGGACGCTGAGGCAGGAGGATTGTTGCCAGTTCAAGACAAGCCTGGGTTACAAAGTGAGCTCAAGGCTAGCCTGCATAGCATAGTGAGACTTTCTCAAAAAGACAAGGGCTGGGGAGTTGGCTCAGTGGCCTAAACTCCAGCCTGGCAAGAGCAAGGTCGTGAGTTCAATCTCTGGTACGGCAAAAAAAAGAAAAAAAAAAAGAAAACATTTTTCAACTCATCTTATAAATGCCTGTGTTACTTGAATATCAAACCAAACAAAACCAACTGAGCTACAAACCAAGGACCCTCAAGATGATGCAAATTCTTAACAAACTACTAGCAAATCACTTCCAACACCACATAAAAAGAAACTATTACATCAAGATCAAGTTTATTCCAGGAAAGCAAGGTTGGTTTAATATTCCCCTCAAATTATTGTAATATAACCTTCTTTCCTTTTTTTGAGGGGAGTGGGGTTACTAGGTACTAGAGGAAGATACATCTTCTATAAGGAAGATGTAGACAAAGTAGCTGACAAAAACCCAAAATTCAAAACAAACAAACAAAAAACCCCAGCCAAACAAAAAAATTCCTAACCAAAATCCAATCAAGACAAGATAAAAACTCTCAGCAAACTAGAAACGGGACCTACCTCAACCTGATAAAGGGCATTTACAAAAAACTGGTAACATCAAAATAAGTGGTTAATAATCAAATGCTTTCATTCTAAAATCAAACAAGGAGAGATGTCTGTTCTTGAAACTTATACTCAACATTGTGCTGAAAGTTCTAGGGAGGGTAACAATGCAAGAAATAAAGAGACATTCAAATTAGAAGGAAAGAAGTAAAATTCACTTTTATTTCCATGACTTAATTTTAGAAAAATCCTAAGAAACCAAGAAAAAATCTTCAAGAACTACTAGGTAACCTTAGTAAGATCACAAGCTATAAGGTCAATATTCAAAACTCAACTATATTATAATCCAATGACATGAAAATAATCACATTCATATTAGTATAAAAATTTACAAAAAAAAAAGGCAAGGCTAAGAAACACTGGTGAAAGAAACTAAAGACAAAATATTGGAGAGATGGCATGTTCCTAGATTAAAACTTAACATTGTTAAAAAAGTTAAAATCCCCAAATTGATTTCCATAGTGAATACAGTTCTTACTAAAAATCCTTTACCATGTCTCTTTTTTTGGAGTAGAAAATGACAAGCTGATTATAAAATTTGTATGTAATGTGTATGACATACAAATAAATCTGGGGGACTTATGCTGATACCAATATTTACCAAAAAGCTACAGTAATTAAGACAGTGTGGTGCTGGCAAAGACAAATGTTTATGTCAATATGATAAAAAACCATTACATTGATCAGTTGATTCCTGACAAAGGGACCAAAAGGACAGTACATATTTTCAACAAATGCATGGGGATACCTAGGTAGCCATATTTAAAACAACCCTCAGCCCTTACCCTTGATTTTTATTTCTTAAAAGACACCATTAACAAAATGAAAATGTAACTCTAGATCTGGGGAGGCTGAGGTAGGATGATTGCCACAAGTACAAGGCCCCCTGGGTTACATACTGAGTTCAAGGCCAACCTGAACTACACAGCAATATCCTATCTCAACCACACCACCCCACTAAAAAAAAAAAAAAACCCAAAAGAAAATAGATGAAAGGTAGGATGCTAACCTAGTAGGGTATGCACAAGGCCTAGGTTCAATCTCCAGTACTACTACAAAAAAAGACTAGGCATATCTGGTAGACATTTTTATACATATTATTTGGTAAAAGAACTATATGTAGAGTACACAAATTGATAGGTCCCACGCCTGAGACTTGCCCAGCCATCATGGTGACAGGCCACATATTGAACCATAATGGTGTCTAGCTCCTTCTTCCCAGAAACCCCTGCAGTTTCTTCTTCCCAAACTGCCCTTTGCCAGACCCCCTGCATACCACAAATGCTCCTACCCCCTTCAGCCACGTCTTGCTGAACAGCCCATGTCAGCAGCCCTGTGCCCTCCCCCATCAGAGTACAGTTAAGCTTGCCCCCCCGCCTTTGTCTCCAGAGAACAGCACACCTGTGAGTGCTGGTCTCTCCGTGCCCAATCTTATCTCTTTCCTCCCTTTTCTCTGCGCCGCTCATGTTTTTCTAGCCGCCTCAGATTGAGTGAAAAACAGCTCAATCACAAATGTCTTTTATTTCAGTATGTGTGGAGGGGGACAAAATAGGGTCTCACTATGCAGTTCAGGCCACTGTGAACTCATGTAGCCCAGGCTGGCTTAGAACTTGCCTGGAACTCATGGTGATCCTCCTGCCTCAGCCTCCCAAATGCTGGGATCACAAGCATGTGCCACTATACCCATCTTAAATGCCCTTTAAATCAATAAAAAGACAACTGAACTTTTTAAGAAAGAAAGATTTAAATAGTTATTTCCCCAAAGAACATATACAAGTGGCAAATAAGTACATGAAAAGATGTTCAGCATCATAGTCACAACTACAATGATAATATGATACCACCAAACACCAACTAGAACTGCTACAGTGAAAAACTGACAATACCAAGCAATGGCAAAAATGCAGAGAAAGTGGAATGCTTATACTTTGTTAATGAGAATGTGAAATGGTACAACCACTTTGGAAAATAGTCTGATAAGCTTCCTGAGGAGTCAATCATACACTTAACATAATTCTCACAAAAAGATTTATACACACACAAATGTTTATGGCAGCATTATTCACAACAGCCAAAACTAGAAATAGCCCAAATGCATACCAACTACAGAATGGATAAAAACAAGATACATCTATAGAACTGCGGATCATTCCCCCTCAAAAGACTAAAAATACTGGTACATGCAACAACTTGAAAGTACTTCAAAAACATTAAGTGACAGAAACCAAACACAAAAAAATACATATTGTATACATCTACTTATACAGAGAAAGAAAACATATCAGCAGTTGCTGGGGGTTACACAGTAGACATCGATGATAAACAGGCACAGGAAACTTTTGGGGGTGATGTTCTAAAATTGAATTGCCATATCAATGCACTAAACTTCAAATCATACCAGTTAAAATGCATAAATTTTATGGTATGTACATATCTTGATAAAACTAAAAAAACGGGGAAAAATCTACTGTTTGGAGATACATACATATGTGATACCACCTATGAAGAAAAGAAAAGTTTAAAGAGAGGTTACGCTGACGGGACAGACAGGTCAACTATCATAGTATAGCACACTGAGGACGTCTATGGTATTAACAAGGATACATTTTTTTCTGAGCAGGTTGGAATATGGAGTAAGTGACAGTGGTTTTTTCTCTTATCATCTATCTCTCCATCTTCTAGTATTTTTACTTTTAATCCTGAGACTTCCCTACCCAAAACCTCATCTCTTACCTGAATCAATACTGAGCACATCATCATCTTCATCAGGAATCTCAATTATTTCTGTAGGCTGAGAAGCTTCATCCTCAGAGCTACTGTCCCGGTACTGCAATCCCAGGTTGGAATAGAAGTCCTTCACCAAAGACTCACAATTAGTCACTGCCCTAATATTGGAACACATGTAGAAAAGGTCAAAGCCAGCAGCAGAGAAGCCATTACAATTTATACACATATTTAAGTACAGACTGTTCTTAATATTGGGCCCTACACATTCCAAAGTGTCTCTATTTAGAATACTCTTCCCAGTCAGGCATGGTGGCGCATGGCTGAAATTCCAGCATTCGGGAAGCTGAGGCAGGAGCATCACTTCGAGTTCGAGACCAGCCTGGGCTACAAAGTGAGCTCAAGGCCCTGAACTGTATTGTGAGACACTGTCTCAAAAAGAAAAAAACAAAAACAAAACAAACAAACGAATAAAAAAAAACAAAACCTTTTCCCATAGAAAAATGTTTTAAATAGTGGTTTGGTTTTCCAGATTAGTTCCTCAAAGCTCCAAAGTAAGCCCAAACTACAATACTTTTTTTTTTTTGCAGCACCAGGGATTGAACTCATGATCTTGCGCTTGCCAGGCAGGAGCTTAGGCCCCTGAACTAGATCCCTGGCCCCAAGTACAATACTTTCTATCTTACTATTTACCTTGCTGTTATTGGTAGTTGAAGGGACATCTAGGGCATCAAAGACAAATCTAGAGGATTTAGGAACTCCTCTCAACCTGCACCCCCCAGTACAGCAGACTGAACTCAGGAACTTGCGCTCTCTAGATAAGCATTTTGTCACTGAACCTCATCCCAGCTAAAGGACCTTAATGTTCCATAGTTACAACCTTGGTCCTTGGATGATTATAAACAAAGCAACTGTTCTAGAAGAGAGTGCAAGGGAAGAAGGAAGAGATTTAAGATTTGGTCTTTCTGTTAATTGCATATTATTCTTTGATAGATTAAAAAAACCCAATAAATACACATATGTGTGTGTGTGTGCATATACATACATAAAGATCAGATTTCAGACCATAAACTTTTTTTTTTTTGGTGGCACCGGGGATTGAACTCACAACCTTGCGCTTGCCAGGCAGGAGCTTAGGCCGCTGAGCTAGATCCCCGGCCCTTGTGTTTTTGAGACAGGGTCTCACTACGCCATTCAGGCTAGCCTTGAGCTCACTTTGTAGCCCAGGCTGGTCTCGAACTCACAATGATCTGCCTGTCTCAGCCTCCCAAATGCTGGGATTACAGGCGTGAGCCACCACGCCCGGACAGACCATAAAATTTTATGGACAGTAAGGTTCCACACAACTGTACTTGTATAGTAGAAACTTAGTACAATGCCATGATCAATTATACTAAAAAAATGTTTGCAGTGGACAGGTATCTGTCTACTTCCTACTTAGTCCTCACCTGGATGCATCATCAAAGAGCTGGTCGACATGAGCCACTTCAGATTCTTTCTGTATCACCCATGTCTCCAACTCTGCTAACTGCTTCTTGCGCTGTTGTACACAATCCATCTTTTCCAGTTCTTCATCGATGAACTGCCGAAGTTCCTCCATAGAAATACCCAGCTCCTCAACCACTGCCTGTTGCAGCTCTGCAATCTCTTCAGATTCCCCTGCAGCTGTTGCTGCATCCAAACCAATGCACCCAGGGAGGGAAGACATGACTTTTTCCTTTGCATCCAAGAAGAAATTAAAATTACTCTGGAGTCATTAACCACAATTACCAGAGAATTTCAGTCTCCTAAAAAATTATTGCCTGGGCTCAGTGGCATAAGCGCCTGTCTGGCAAGGGTGAGGTCATGAGTTTGAGCCCCGGTACCAAAAAAACATAAATCAATCAATAAATCAATAAATCATGCCTCACTGCTGTTATTCAGTCTATGTTTTTTCTCCTTATCCTCCAAAACCTAATGTTGAGATTTCGTCGCATTTTCAGTGTTTGCTATAGGCCAACGGACGTGAAAAAGGGAGTTTAGAAGTTTGAGTGTGCCGGGCGTGGTGGCGCACGTTTGTTAACCCCAGCAATCGGCGAGGCTGCGAGTTCGAGACCAGCCTGGGCTACAAAATCAGTCCAAGGTCAGCTTGAACTGCATAGTGAGACCCTGTCTCAAAAGACAAAAGTTTGAGTGCATGGAAAACATCTATTACGCAATAAGGAGTTACTCAATATAACATTTCAGGAAACTGTAAAGTATTTCTTTGATCTAATATTTCCTTGAATGTCTGAGACAACTCTGTCTAAATGATATGCTTAATTTGAACCTTCTCTTCTGAGGGAGGTGATTTGTAACTCACTAGTTCGATGTTTTTCAATGGCTTGTTTCTCTCGTATTTGTTTCTATGTGAAAATTCACTTTTTAAAGAGTCTACCACACTGAGAGTGCAACTCCGTAGTAGTGGGCGCGATCAGCATGTATAAGGCCCTGGGTTCAATCCCAGCACCCAAAGAATAGAACAAAAAAAGATACCATGTTTAAGTACACACAAGCTTACTCTAAAAAGGTTTCCCCAAAGTGAAGTAAAGCTATAAAATTTGGCTACCTAGCATCTGAAACCCAAAGAACTCATCAGCTCCAACTCCTTTTCTGCACAAACGGTTACAGGAAAAACTCACAACAGAATAACGTTCGACCGCAAGGAGAATCCTCACCGCCTCCGCTACCCTCGGCTCCCCCCACGCCCGTGCAGTCAGTTTTAGTGGTGCGTCCCACCCACCCGTAACCTCGCTCAGCTCCGCCCCGCTTGCCTCACGGGGAAGACTTTTTTTCTCACGCTAGGCCAACGTTTTCTCAGAAACAGAACATCCCAGACAAGCTTCTGGTCTCTAAATGCCTTAATTAGCAATACTCCCCACACCTCCCTACTCCAGCTACAAAGGGTTTTTCACCAAGCAGACCCCAGACTCACGACTAAGGGGTCGGCCTCAAGGCGAGAGAGCGAAACCAAAGGGAAAAGGGAGCGGGAGGGGGGAAGGGAAGCAGCGTGATGGTGGGACGGGGAAGCAAAAGAGAGGCCCGGAAGCAAACGTGCCGTTCCGGTCACCGCGACGGTAGCCTGACGGGGTCAAATCCGAAGCTACCCGGCGCCCCTCAGAGGCTACGGCAGACTAAGTTGATTACGCATGCGTTCCAGTAGGGCCTTCCAGGGCACTGAGGAGAAGCGACTGGTGAGACGAAGTAGGCGTGGCCAGATGCACAGAAGCTCCGCCCCCAAGTGGCTGTTAAACTGAATTTACCGTGTGAAGACAGCCCTTAAGATTAGATTTTGTTTTTTCCGTCTTAGTTTTGCTTGAGATGGTTTTTGTTATGTAAGTTGTTCAAATTGTAAAGAATATCAAAGCATATCAAGATGTGCACTGGAGGTGTTGCTTAGTGGTAGGGCGTTAGCTCTAGCTTTTGCCAGGGCCTGGGTTCAGCTTTGAGGGCCACTTTTAAAAAAAGCATATCAAGATGTAACAGTGGGCATGGTAGGCAGGTTTGTAATCCCAGCACTCAGGAGGCTGAGGCAGGAAGATCACCAATTCCAGACCAGCCTGAGCTACATGAGTACAAGGCCAGCCTGAAGTACAGCACATAAGAAAACTGTGTCAAAAACAAAAAAGAAAAAAGAGATGTAGTAAGAAAAACATAATATCTACTCCACTACCACCACTTACCATCTTGCTACTTTGGGGTAAAATTGTTTAATTTTCTAAGCATCTACATACAAGTCCCTGTGCATAGATTTTTTGTTTTGTTTTCGTTCAACATGTGAATATCTCTAAAGTAAAAAAAAAAAACATAGAAAAAAGGAAAAAATTTCTTTTTCATAGCTGCATAGTACTTCACACTATTGCTAAACCGTATTTAGAAAAGTGAATTGTTTCCTATGTGTGGTAATGGGAGCATTCATATTGAGCTGTATCCTGCAGTACCCGCCCCCCACCCCGCCTTTTTGAGGCAGGGTTTTGCTGAGTGAACTTTGGATCCTCCTGCTTTAGCCCCTAGAGTGCTGTAACTACAAGTATACACCATCATTCCTTGCTAAAAACTTTCTTTTGAAGTAATACTTTTACTTTTGATCTGCTCACTTGGCACTTACTTTACTTATATTTAATTTTGTTTTTCTGCTGGGGGTGAACCCAGGGCCTCACAGATGCTAAGCAAATAAGTACTTTTATTTCTGTAGAGCACATTCCCAAAAATGGAATCTGAGTTTTTAAATATGCACTTTTATTTTCCTTTTCATAGCTTCTGTTGTCATATTACTTTTCCAAAAGGTTGTAACAATCGTTATTCTCACTAGTAAATCTCTCAAAGTACCCATTTCCACACACTCTTGTTAGGCCTGGATGTTGTCTAATTTTTAAGAATTTGATGTGTTAAAATAGGACCCATATCCAGATAAAGTAGATTATGTTGTTGAAACAATTTACAAAACTAAATGGTTTAAAACTAAAAAGTAGCTTCTTTCTTTCTTTCTTCCTTTCTTTTTTCTTTCTTTTGAGTCAGGGTCTTGCTATATAGTTCAGGCTAGCCTTGAACTCACAATGTAGCCCAGTCAGGTCTTAAAGTCATGACAATCCTCCTGCCTCAGCCTCTTGAATACTGGAATTACAGGCATGTACCACCATGCCCTGCAAAAGTGTATTTGTGTTCACCTTCCATAATGATTTCTGGAAAGTGGACAGTGCAACTCTGCTTGCAATCGCTGCTCTGGAATGTAGATGGGTAGTTGTGCCGGGAGAGGAAATGCTGGAGGGGGTCACATTCACAATCGAAGTGACTCAGGACTTTTTCATGTACTACTCATTGGCCTGAATGAAGCACATGGCCCTCAGGGACCCCAAGAGGTCACAAAGAATATTGAATGAACCAGCATCATTGACTAAGTAGTATCTCATTATTTATTTTTTATATTTTGCGGCACCGGGGATTGAATTTATGACCTCATGCTTGCCAGGCAGGCGCTTAGGCCACTGAGCTAGATCCCTGGCCCTTGTCTTTTTGTGACAGGGTCTCGCTATGCCATTCAGGCTGGCCTTGAGCTCACTTTATAGCCCAGGCTGGTCTCGAACTTCCAACGATCCTCCTGTCAGCCTCCCGAGTGCTGGGATTACAGGCCTGTACCACCAGGCCTGGCTAGTATCTCCTTATTGCTTCAATTTTTTCAACTGTCTTTATTTCACTAAGTGTACTACCTATTGGGTCTAAGAATGTAGGTCCTTTCAAAGAAGTATAAATCAGAGCTTTGTGTGCAAGATCAGGTTATAGTGGGCTAACAGCCAAAACTATCAAGTCTTTAAAATCTTTTGCTGCTGGCCACATTGTCACATGTCCTATGTATCACTGGCTTGAAAATACCCTAAGTGCCTATTCCCAGGTGTTAAGACAGCAAACATTGTGGTACAGAGAAGTGTTCTTCTAGATTGTTGAAATTCAGCGTGTTCCAGATTCATCCTGTCTTCTAACATTTGAGCCTAAACATTTTATTTATCAATTAATTATTATTATTTGGTACCAGGAATCAAACTCAGGACTTTGTGCTTGACAGGTAGGCGCTTATGCTGCTGAGCTATATCCCGGTGAGCCTAAACATTTTAGACATATTACACTTGTGGTATTTGTATTGAGTGCTTGCTACATACCAGGCACTGTTTTAAGTAATTTGTAGTTTTTAATTTATTTAATACTCACAATAATCCTATGAGTTAAGAATTATTATTAATCTCTTTTGTGTGGGTAAGAAAAGTGAGGTACAGAATAAAAACTGTACCAAAAAAAAAAAAAGGATGGGTCATAAGTGATAAGTTCCACCTGTATGAAACTCAGCATGGCCAACATGGTGCTGGGCCGTAGAGCCACAGTGTGTCCCTTCAATATGAACTTTCACATTCTTCCAAGCTGAAATTGAACTTCCTGCTTTTTGCGAGCATCAGCATTCCCCCAATCAGCTGTCAATACGTCATTCTGCCCACCCCTTCAAACTCCATCCTCCCTGTCAAACCTAATAAAAACCCACTGCTTCTTTGCCTCAGTGGGATCTTGCAGTCTTCTGCAGCCCTCCTGTGCCTGCAGTAAAGGCCTTTTTTCCTTTTTTTCCTTTTTCTGCTCTTGCTTCTCTACTGTGCCAAGGAAAAATCTAACGATAAGTATGAGCAGTGGGTTGTAAATCCATACAATGGGCGTTGGTCATAAATTGGAACAGTTCTTCAACAGGTAGGTCATTAAATGAAGACTATTTGAATATTCTTATATAAAGTTCTGATCATGTCATACAGTGTTGTGGCTTGTATCTATTTCTTTTTACACATATTGTCATTTAATCCTCTCAAAAATCCTTCTAGGTGGGGAGTAGCTTGTATCTAGATGTGCCCCCAAAGTCTCATATGTTCATAGGTAGGTTTTTTGGAACTGTCTGGATCTAGGGTGCGTGACACTGGGATTAAGGGTGTGTGGTACTAGATTAACCCACTGACTGGAATTAGTATAGTTCTGGGAGTGGCTGAATGGATTTACTGATGACAGAAACCCCACCCTAGGTATCGGCAGCACCACCCAAAAGACTTGTACCCTGGATAGAATAAAAGGAAAAGATTCCACAGGCTGCAGGCAGTTTGACATGAACTGTTTCTCTTCTGTGAGGCCCCTCTGCCAGGCCATCCTGCCTCAGTTTCAGCTGACTGTGGACTGAAACCTCTACAAACTGTGAGCCAAAATAAACCTTTTTTCTTTAATTTGTGGGTGTTGGGTATTTTGCCTCAGCAACAAGAAAAGTAACTAAGACACACACCCATGCTTTAAACTTTTTTCCTTATGTCTTTAAAATAAAACTTGAACTGCACAACATGAAATTTGAGGCTTTTTATAATTTAGCCTGAATTTACCTCTCTTGCCATATTTCTCATCCCTCCCTTTTACATTCTTGTTTATGTGATATTTCTCTAACACATTTTTGTATTTCACTTTTCATCTCCACACTTTTATTCATCTCCATCTATTTCCTAGTGGCCCTTCTTTTTTTTTCTTTATAGTAAAATGTTAATTCTCTAAGGTCAAATTAAATATCTCCTCTTTGAAGTTTTTCCTAGACTAGCAATTAACAAACAGCCTGCATCAGAATCACCCATAGCCGGGGATACAGCTCAGTGGTACAGTGCCTGCCTGGCAAGCTCGAGGTCCTGAGTTGGATTCCTGGTACCAAAAAGAAATCCAGAATCACACCTGAAGAGTCTGTTAAAAACATTTTTTCTGAGATGGGATCTTGCTAAATTACCCAAGCTGACCTCAAACTTTCAGTTCTCAGCTAGGGTTGGTGCTGCATGACTGCAATCCTAGCACTCTGGAGGCTGAGGCAGGAGGATCACCGTGAGTTTGAGGCTAGTTTGGCCTACATAGTGAATTCAAGGCCAGCATGGACTCATAGTGTGACCCTATCTCAAAAACAAACTAAAAACTCTTTTAATTCTCCTATTTCTGTCTCTCGAGTAACTGGGATTACAAGGGTGCCTCTCCACAACTGGTAGAGTTGTGTGATTATTTTAAAACATATGTATTTATTATAATGTATGTCTATACATTATAAATATGTATTTACTATAAAGTATATTTATTTATACTTATTAATTTTTAAAATATATGAATTTTCAAACATGTATATATTTTAAATGTATCCATCTTCCCTGTTGCCCTCCTTTGCCCCTCTTATTTCTTTTGTCTAATAATAGTCTTCAAACTCCAGGTTTCCAGGTGTGGTGGTGCATACCTGTAATCCCAGCACTCACGAGGCTGAGGCTGGAGGATCACTGCAATTTTGAGGCCAACCTGGGCTACATAAGTGAGTCCAAGGCCAGCCTGCCCTACCTGGTGAGATCCTGTTTCAAAACAAAACAAAACAAAACAAAACAAAACAAAACAAAACAAGCCAAAGTAGGGAGGTGAGGATTGCAGCTACCTGAGAAGTGTAAGTCTCACCTGAAAGGAGCAGCTGCTTCTCAGCTTCAGCTAATTTTTGCCTGTGCCATACAGTGTTGCTAGGTCCTTCTATTTTTCAAGTGATTTTAAAAGTGCATAAGTGGCATACACATGTCCCAGCTACTATGGGAGGCTGAGGCAGGAAGATCACAAGTATGAGCTCAGCCTGAGCATTTCAGAGACATAGTGAGACTCTGCCTCTAAATTAAAGAAAAAGGAAAGAAAGAAATAAAGAACTGGTTATAGTTCAGTGCAAAGGTGATGTGTTCAATACATAGTACTGAAAAATAGGTAGATAATATAGATGAATAGTAGAAAAACAAAAAGTCAAGAATTCTTTGTGTATTGATTTGAAATGATTTTTAAGATACAATATTAAGCAAAAAAAAAAAAAAAAGCTGGTGCAGAACATTTATAGAGCATGGTATTATTTGAGTCAGTCCTGGCAAAAATATACCTATTTTCTTACATAGATACATGATATCACTGACAGGATGCACAAAGAACTGTGAATGCCAGGCCTGGGGATTTAGCTCAGTGGCCTAAGCACCTGCCTGGCAAGTGCAAGGTTGTGAGTTCAATCCCTGGTGCCGCAAAAAATAAAATAAGGTTAAAAAAAAAAGAATTGTGAATGCTGGCTGTGAAGTGGGCCAATGGAAGCAGGCTGGAGGGGGAAAGTAAAAATTTGCACAGTATTTAGTATTTTCCTTTTGAAATTTGAATCATGAAAATGGATAACCTACTTAAAAATGGTTCATTAAAAGATAAAGAAAAAAAGACAGCGTTTGCAAAGATAAGCCTACATGCAACAACAAACTTTACTTATGTTTTTTGTCTCATCATATAGTTTATGGCCTCAAACTTACAGTGATCTTCTTGTCTCGGAGTGCTGGGATTACATGCATGTACCACGCCTCTAGCTATAAAAACAATTTAACAGCAGTTACCTGTGGTGAGAAGAAATAGGAAGCAAGGCATCAGGGTAGGCATATCAGGTAACCTTTGGAAAGATTATTTACCATGTGTGCTACGGAAGCAGAAAATGCCATCTAGTAGCCAGTATACTTGGTTTCTGTTAGTTGCCCAGGTAACCTCCAGTTTATTTCAGTTCCTGTTACAGTTCCTGTTACTTTTGTTTCCCAGAAACAGCAGGTCACTATGATGCAGGGCTGGTCACTGTGATGCACATTGTATGAACCAATCAATAACTGCCAAATACTCTACTTCTTGCTCACAAACCCTGTAAAAACCCTCCCTGAGCCTTAGCTGCCTGAACACTTTTATGAGGACTGATTCCTCATCAGTGCCTGTCGATGTTAAATAAATCTGCCTCCAAATTCTGGGTGATGTCTCAGTGTTTCTGTTTGCTATTGTTTCTGTTTGCTGTTGGTATTCTGCTTGCTGTGGTTTAGATCTTTCGTGACCCCAGAGGCCAAGGTATTGAAGACTTGATCCCTACTTTGTGGCACTGTCAGGAGGTGGTAGAACTTTTAGGATGTGAGGCCTAGAGGAAGGGAGATAGGTCATCTGGCTGTGCCTGGGTAGGGAATACTAGGACCCTTGCCCCTTCTCTATTTCTCTTCTGGCTGCCGAGAGGTGAGCACCTGCCTCTGCCGAACACTCCCGCCATAGGGTACTGCTCCTCACAGCACATGTGCCAACTCAACTCGGGCTCATCAGAAACTGCTGACAGCCAGAGTAGAGTTTCCTCATGTGTTGAGCCCAGGTGTGTTGTCACATAAAGCTAACACGACATGCATGTATTACTTTTTTTCCCCTAGTACTAGGAATTGAAAACAGGATGTTGCATAGGCTAGGCAAGCGCTCTACCACTGTACTGCATCCCCAACTTTGTTTTAACTTACGATAAGGTTTTACTACATTGTCTGGGCTTGAACTTGTGATCCTCTTGCCTTGGCCTTTAGCTGGGATCCATATATTAACTTTATAAGAGTAATTTCAAAGGGCTGGGGTGTAGCTCAGTACCTGCATAATATGTGCATGACAATTCTATCCCCAACACTGCAAAAAATAATAACTTTTTTTTTCTTGAGACAGGGTCTCACTCTGTGCCCTTGAACTCATTATGTACCCCAGGCTGGTCTTGAACATAGCAATCCTATCTTAGCCTCCCAAGTGCTGGGTTTACAAGTGTGCACCACCACGTCCAGCTATAATTTTATTTCTTTATTTATCTTTTTTGAGACAGGGTTTCACTATGCAGTTCAGGCTGGTCTTGGACTCACTTTGTAGCCTAGGCTGGCCTCGAAACTTGCAATGATCCTTCTGCCTCAGCCTCCCGAGTGCTGGGATTACAGCAGTGCACCACCACACCTGGCCCAGCTATAATTTTAAAATATTGATTCAAAAAGCAAATATAGGAGAGGAGAAAGGGAAACGAAAGAAGGGGCAAGAAAAAAAGTAGAATAAAAAGAAAAAACAAATGTAGGACTCCAATATGTATATATATACACTTTGTAGATTAATACTGGACATGTTCTGGCCCAATAAAACTGCAAAGCTGAGCATGGTGGCACATGCCAATAATTCCAGCACTCTGGCAGGCTGAGGCAGGAGGATCACAAGTTTGAGCCCAGTTTGGGCAATTTAGGAATTTAGAAAGAACTTTGTCACAAAACAAAACAAAACAAAACAAAACAAAACAAAACAAAACAAAACAAAACAAAGCAAAACAGAAGAAGAAGAAAGAAAAAAGAAAGAGAGAAAGAGGGAGAGAGAGAGAGAGAAACTGTAGATGTAGCTCAGTGAGAAGTCCCTGGATTCAATCCCTAGTACCGTGAAACGAAACAAAACAAAACCAAAAAAACTTCTCTCTGGACTGATATGACATGTAAGCTGTCAGTCTGAGGTATGTGAAAGGAATGTGTAAGTACATCATATTACATCACAGAGATACTGTGAGCAATAAAACCAGACAGACCCAAGGTCCAAACTCTAACTCTCTGAAGCTCTGTACCAAGGACTCTGGCCACCAGGACTGGAAATGTTTGTTCTACATCCAGCGGCTACTCTACCCTATTTCCAGAGTAGCATTCATGTTGGCCCCATATGAGTTTCCCTTAGGTTGTTGCTCTTTCTCTGAGGCATTCTTTTCTTAGGTTACTTGTGAAAGTCAGATAATAGTCAAACCTGTGATTCTCAAATGACTGCATATTGATGCTCTTATTTTTTTTTATTTTAAAGATGGTAAAACCCAACAAAACATAACAGAATAAATCCAGTCAAAATGCAGCAGTGAAATTGGTACAGATATCAACGCAGGGTAGTGGGAAAACAACAATGGCTACTATAGTGTATCTTGTTATCTTCACAGTAGTTTTCCATTCCATCAGTTATAGCAGAATCAGACCAAAACAAAACAGAATAAAACCAAACAAAACAGAATACTGAGTAAAGAAAAAAAAATGAAATTAAGAATAAAAAAAAACAGTGAGAACATTATTAGATTTTAAAAACAAGACAGAAAAAAACCTCCCATATTTACCGTATTGCATACTGTTATCCTCCCTATACATGCTCAGACTGTCAACCCCATGCCTGCAAATTCAACCTAACAATACAATCCTTCAGGTGCTTTTTATAACTCAGTTGCTGTCAGCTCAGGCTGACCTCCAAACCAGCTGGTGGCTTATGGGGTGAGAGGGTTTGGTGATTTTCAGCCTGCATGTTGGTAGGCTTACAGGAGACACTGACTTTTTCTCTTCCTGGGCCCTGCATGGTCTGCACAGCTTAGCAGAAAGGCTGGCTAGTTGGATCCTTGATCGACTCCTCCCGGTCCCAGCATGGCTGATTCTTGGGAGTTGCTGCCTTTTCCTTGTCTTCCTGGGTCCCGCATGATCTGTTGATGCTCTTATTATGTTTTTATCTTGCAGCTTATTTTCCAAGGTGAGGGGAAGGTCACTTTCTGAGTTTCTGGTCAGAATGCATTGCAAACCTCAAGTGCTGTTAGTACTTTTAACTGTTAGTGCTTTTGCCTGACCTGCACCTTGCCTTGACTCTTCATGAAATCAAAATACAATCCTCCACCCCCACCCCCATAGTTTAACCAATAAAGCACCTTCTCAGCCTACATTCTGGGGTAGGCAATGTCATGCATCTCTCTTGGAAAGCTTTGATTCTCTTGCTCCCATTTTCAAAGAATCCTAGGGGCTTACTCAACCCAAAGAAAGGGGCAGTCCTAATTCCTGAAGCCAGGAGCAGAGACAATCAGGTGTGGCTCACAGCAGTTGTGCAGTGACCTTCCTCTATCAGCAAGGGTTATGTCCATGCCCCTGAAACCCTCTGAAAAGTAGTGAATATCTAGTTGTTTTGAAACAGGGTCTCGATATGTAGTTCAGGCTGACTTTGAACTATGTAGCCCAGGCTGGCCACAAAATTGTGGTGATTCTCCTACCTTAATCTCTGGGTGCTAGGATTATAGGCATGTGCCACCATATCTGGTCTGAATATTTTTCAAAAATTAATTTTATTGGTACATTTTAGATAAACCTAATGATCACATTCATCATTGCGAATTTGTACCTGTACATAATCTTGATTATTCTTTTTTTCCCAATCCTCTCCTTTCCCTTCACTCTCTTCCTCTCATTTACAAAAGCTTTGTTTACATTTTCTCTTTTCTTTTTCTTTTCTTCCCTTTCTCTTTCTCCACTCTCTTGTTCCCCTTCCCATTTGAACATTTTCTTCCTATTTCCCAATATCGATTACGCATTTGGTCTTTATTTACCCTTTTGGTTTCTCAACCACTATTGAAACCTGCTCCATATTTAAAAGTATGTGTCAGATTTACTTCACTTAAGAATATAGCCTGCCAGCTGGGCATGGTGGCTCAAGCCTGTAATCCCAGCACTTGGGAGGCTGAGACAGGAGGATCATTGTGAGTTCGAGACCACCCTGGGCTACAAAGTGAGCTCAGGGCCAGCCTGAATGGCAGAGTGAGACCCTGTCTCAAAAACACAAAGGCTGGGGATCTAGCTCAGCAACCTAAGGGCCTGCCTGGCAAGCACGAGGCTGTGAGTTCAATCCCTGGTGACACACACACACAAAAAAGAATATAGCCTGCCTAATTTTTTTTTTTTTGTGCCACACCAGAGATTGAACTCATGACCTTGTGCTTGTCAGGAAGGTGCTTAGGTCACTGAGCTAAATCCCCAGCCCCTAAATAATTTTTTATACAATGTTTCTTTTGATGATAAAATTTGCCTTAAATACTAGGCATAGTGGGCTGGGGATCTAGCTCAGTGGTCTAAGCACCTCCCTGGCAAGCACAAGGTCGTTGAGTTCAATCCCCGGTGCCACACACACAAAAAAAAACTAGGCATAGTAAGAGATTATTAACAATAACTAATAATAAAATAGAACCATTATAACAACTTCAGGGATAGAAGCATATTTTTTCTTTTCTTTGTCTGCATTTCTGAGGGCTAAACACAGGGCATTGTATATGTTAGGCAAGTGCTCTACCACTGTGCTACACTATCAGTGCTAGGGAATTCATTCTTACCTCAGATCTTCCCAACCTCAGCATGTGATTTTTAAAAAATTCTATTTATTTATTTATTTATTTATTTATTTATTTATTTATTTAGAGACAGGATCTTGGTATGTAGTGCAGGCTGGTCTTGAACTCCTTATGTAGCCCAGGTTGGCTTCAGACTCATGGTGATCCTCCTGCCTCAGCCTCCTGAGTGCTGGGATTACAGGCATGCACCAGCACACCTGGCTTCTGAATATTTTTGCTGTATACCTGGTTGGATCCAATCATGTAGAAACTTTGGCTGTGTAGGGCTGACTGTACTGAATCACTATTGAAACCTGCTCCAGTGTGGTCCCCTGGAGTGATTATTGCTAGTCCAAATCCTCGAGTAAGCCCAGGGGACATCCCACACTTAGAGTCTAAGATAATGGATCTCAGTTCACACTTACAAAAGAGCTATTGTTGTTCTTCTGTTGGAACATCTGGCCCATAAGACTGGTTGTGAGAACCTTAAATCTCCAGTATTTGCTGTGCTAGATCCTGTCCTCTTCAGATAACCCTTGCTGAACTTTGGTGAGCAGACTGGAGCCCCCCTTTCTTTCCAATGGATTCTCTTGTGGACTTGACCCCCTAGTCTAACAAGTTTCCTTCACTATGGACTTTGAAAAATAAGGGACTGTGATCTCCTTCCCTTTCTTCTTAAGAGACATCTGGGATGATGATAATGATGGTCATATTATGTATCATGTATTAGTTTCCTGTGATTGTCATAACAAATTATCAGGCCAGTGATTTAAAACAACAAGAATATATTCTCTCATGGATTTATGGAGACCAGAAATCCAAAATTAAGGTATTGAGGACTTCTGGGAAAATGGCAGAATGGTGGATGGCAGAGAAACAGCCTTTCTGAGATTTGGTATTCAGACACTGGAATGCAGAAACATGAGGAAGAGAAGTGGGCAAGTGGGTCCCCAGGACCCAGCAAGTATCTGAAGAGTGAATTGAAGCCCATGGAGAAAGTGAAGAGAGAGACCTCAATGCAGAAGAAGGAGGTGGCAAGCAGCACTTTCACCTTGAGCCCTAACTTACTGTGTGGGAGCAGCAGCTCAAACCTGTAGAGGAGTAGTAACTACTGGCAACCTCAGAGGCCTCCATGGAAAAATGCACCACTGGAAAGGAGCAGTGTACACAGCAGGCTACAGCAGCTGATGGGTTATTTGGGTTCAGACATCCCCCAGGAGAGGGAGATTGCCCAGTGGCCATCTCAGAGAGGGGCCAGTTGAACTCAGAACTCAGACCAGTTGCAGGCTGGCTTCGTCTAGTGAGTCCAGGGCCAGGGTAGGGTGGAAGTGAGTTCAAGTTGGCAGAAAGACAGCTAGCTGAGTTCAAACCAGCAGGAGGCACATGAAGTGTTATAAGCTGAACAAAATGGGTTTCAGCCTCACAAACAGAATCCAGCCTGAGCTTCAGTGGAACTAAAGGTGCAGGCTTGCTGGGATTAATCAGCATGGATCTGGGCTATGTCTGGTCATTACCAGTGACAGCAGAGACATGCCCTCAAATAGACATTTTTTTCTTCTCTTCTTTTTTGTTTTGTTTTTCCTTGTTTGTCCTTGTTTTTATATGAGTGTGAATATTTTTTCTATTTTTTTGTTGTTGTTCTGTTCTTCATATTTCTCCCTTCTCCTTTTTCCTCCTGTCTTCATTACCAGTTTCCCAAAGTTCATGTAATCCTCCTTTGTACTCCAGATTTGCTTCTAATCTCTTTCTCTTGTTCTATTTCTGTTTTTTTCCCTAATCCCTTTAAAATTTTCTCCCCTGAGGGTAAAATCACAATAGTGAGGGCAATTTTACTGCATACAATTTTCTGGTTTGTTTCAGATTTTTGTTACATAACCACAAATCTAGTTCATATGTTTGAAGGTGGCAAATTAATAGTTACCATGGTTTGTCATTTTCTAGGCTGTGTTCAATGCTACTGTTATTGCTCATTGTACTACTTTAGCCAAGGTGACATGATTGTTCTAATCAATTGTTCTTCATGGTATGCTAAGACTGAGATTGCCTAAGGGTCATAAAAAATACTATAGGCCAGTGGTAAAGAACCAAGGAGTAGGGCAAATATCAGCAACTTCTCATCCCCAATAAATTGAAGAGGTAGGCTCTTGTGACATACTTAAACCCCAAAAGCCAGCTACACCTGGAAGACATCTCTGAGAATTAGTCATTTCCTAAGAGTTCTAAATAGTAGCAATGAAGCTACCTGCCACAAACAATTTACAAGGATCAAACCAGGAATTAAACTAAAAAAAAAAAAAAGAAAATGAGAACACTCTTAAGCAAGATGCAACCCCATATTTCCAGCTTACCAAAGGCAAATCCGGGGGGGCAATGAGGTGGAACAATTTGAAAACCACATAACCACACACTCTCAAGTGGTAACAGCAGAAGAAACAAAGCAGATGAATTAGGCTCTAGAAAAAATAAAATCGGAGCTAATGTCTCAAAGAACTACAGAAATG
Source organism: Cuniculus paca (assembly GCA_004365215.1). Lineage (NCBI taxonomy): Eukaryota > Metazoa > Chordata > Mammalia > Rodentia > Cuniculidae > Cuniculus > Cuniculus paca. The sequence goes on along the minus strand of RJWT010000226.1, from coordinate 11,510 downwards.
GTGACCATAATAAAAGATACATGACTGTACAGCAGATACAGATAAAAAAAAGAGGGGCTTAAGAAAATGATAGAATCCATTAATGTGCAACATAGGAAGGAAATGGAGTCCATGAAACAGATTCAAACAGATATTCAGGAATTAAAAAATTCCATTGAAAGTATATGCAGCAGAATGATCCAAAGTGAAGACAGAATATCAGATCTAGAAGATATGATTGTGGTTAGCAATAATGAAAATTGAGATTTATTAAAAATAGCAAGTGACAGAATATCAGATCTAGAAGATATGATTGTGGTTAGCAATAATGAAAATTGAGATTTATTAAAAATAGCAAGTGACCAAGAAAAATCATAGATTATAACATAGATTATAACATAAGATGGAGCTGAAGCTGGGTGTGGTGGCACACTCCTGTAATCCCAGCACTCGAGGCTGAGGTGGGAGGATCATTGCAACTTTGAGACCAGCTTGGGCTACAAAATGAGCTCAAGGCCAGCCTGAATGGCATCGTGAGACCCTGTCTCAAAAAGGCAAAAAAAAAAAAATTGATCTGAGTCAATGAAAAAACAGGAGATAGTGCAAATGATATAAAAAAAACCTGTTCACAGAAGTAATGACAGAAAATTTCCCAAGTATAGAAAAAGAATTTCACATACAGAAAATGAGACATATAGAACTCTAGTTACCCAAGATCAAAAAAAGGCATACAGGCAAGGCACATAATAGTCAAGATTCCAGAAATTCAACATAAGAACAAAATATTAAAAGGTGTTAGAGAAAAGTAACAAGTCACCTATAAAGGAAAGCTCATTAGAATCATAGCAAATGTCTTAGCACAAATCCTCAAGCCAAGGAAATCTTGTAGTTAGGCATTTCAGGCCCTAAAAGAAAACCAACTCCAGCCCAGATAGATGTACCCTGAAAAACTATCTTTCAAAATTGATGAGAAATAAGATACTTTCATGACAATGAACACATGAAGAGATTCATGACCACCAAACTATCACTTCAAAATGTTCTGAAGGACATTCTAGAAAGAGATGAAGATTACAACTCCATGAATCTCAATGGAATGAATCCACCAGGCAAGGCAAGTAAACAAAGGGGAAAAAAAGGGAATTGGAAACAGGACAATGACAAGAATAAGTCAATACATAAAAGTTATAAGTATCCTTTTAAATGGTCTCAATTCACCAATTGAAAGAAACAGACTGAAAAAAAAAAGAAACAGATGGCAAAATGGATCAAGAAGCAAGATCCAATAGTATGCTGCATACAAGAAACAAATTTTGCTCAAAAAGAAATTCATAGACTGAAAGTCAAAGGATGGAAAACAATACACCATGCAACAATAACCTGGAAAAAAACAGGAGTAGCTTTTCTATTTACACACAAAGTAATTTTCAAGCCAAGACTGAATAAAAGAGACAAGGAAGGTCACTACATCCTTGTAAAGGGAACAACCCAAGAGGAAGAGAAAACAATCATAAATATATATGCAAAAATACCAGCTCACCCAACTATATAAAACAAGTATTAATGGACATGAAAAATCAAGTAAGCACTAATATAATTATAATAGGTGACTCAATATACTACTTTTACCAATACACAGATCAACTACACAAAAAAACAACAGTGAAATGTCAGAACTGAACCAAGTTTTTGAACAAATGGACTTAGTAGATGTCTACAGAGTGTTCCACCCCACAACATCAGAATACATACTCTTCTCGGCTGCACACAGGATGTTCTCCAAAATAGACCATATACTAGCTCATAGAATATGTTTAAGTAAATGCAAAGGAATTGAAATTACCCCATGCATATTATCAGATCATAGTGTGGTGAAATTTGAAATCAATGGCAAAAGAAACACAAGAACTTCATAAACACATGGAAATTAAATAACACCCTCCTGAAAAACCAATAGATGGTCACAGATGGTATTAAATAAATTAGACAGTTTCTACAATTAAACAATAATGCCAATACAACATATTACTACTTCGAGACACAATGGAAGGGGTCCTACGAGAAAAATTTATAATGGTGAATACTTTTATCAGGCAAACAGAATAACGTCAAATAAACTACTTAATGTTGCACCTCAAGCTTCTAGAAAAAGGAGAGCAAGTCAAGCCCAAAGACCATATGAAGGAGGAAATTATAAAAATCAGAGCAGAAACTAATGCAATGGAGACTAAGAAAACATACAAAGAATCAATGAATTGAAAAGTTGGTTCTTTGAAAGATTAAATAAAATTGACAAACTCTTTGCCAACATTATAAAAAAAAAAGGAAAGAAAAGACTCAAATCTACGCAATTAGGAATGAAAAGAGTGAAATCACAACAGATCCTGAGGAAATCCAGAAGATAATGCATACCTACTTTGAGAACCTGTATTTTATTTTATTTAATATTATTATTTTTTGGTACCAGGAATCAAACTCACAACCTTCAACCTTGTACTTGCCAAGCAGGCACTTATGCTGCTGAGCTAAATTCCCGGCCCCTAGAACCTGTATTTTAATAAGATAGAAAATGCAGAAGAAATGGATGGATTCCTAGATACATATGAATTAATAAAGCTGAATCAACAAGATACAGAAATTCTAAATAAACCAGTATCAATCAATGAAATTGAAGATGTAATTGAAAACCTACCATCAAAGAAAAGCCCCAAGCCCTGATGGATTCACTGCTGAATTCCTCAAGAAATTTAAAGAAGATCTAATGCTGCTACTCCTCAAACTCTTTAATGCAATTAAAGGGAAGCAATACTCCCAAATTCATTCTTGTAAGTAAGCATTACCCTGATACCAAAACCAGAGGAGAACTGAGGTAAGAAAAAGAACTACAGGTCAAACTCCGTAATGAACTTAGACCCACAAATCCTTAATAAGATACTGGCTAACAGAATGCAGTAAGTCATCAAGAAGATTACACCCCATGATCAATGATTCATTCCAGGAATGCAGGGATGGTTCAACAAATGCAAATCAATAAATGTAATACACCATATCAGCAGAGCCAAGGACAAAAACCATATGATCATCTCAATAGATGTGGAAAAAGAATATGACATAGTCCAACACCCATTCATTATAAAAACCTTTCAGAAAATTGGAATAGATGCTCCTTATCTCAATCTGATAAAAGCCATCTATTATAATTAACAGCCAACATCATACTAAATGGAAAAAAATTGAAAACCTTTACTCTAAAATCCAGAACAAGATAAGTATGTCTACTGTCTACTCTTACTCAATGTAGTTCTTTAAACTTTAGCCAGAAAAATTAGACAGGAGAAAGAAATAAAAAGAATAAGGATAGGCAAGGACAAAATTAAATTATCACTGTTTTTGGATATGACACTGTCTATAGAAGAACTCAAAAACTACACCAAAATACTTCTAGGTTTAATTTTTTTTTTTTGGTACTAGGAATCAAACTCAGGACCTTGCACTTGCGCCACTGAGCTATAGCCTTAGCCCTGACTTCTAGATTTAATAACCAAATTCAGTAGTGTAGCTGGATACAAAGTCAACACTCAAAAATCAATAGACTTTCTGTACACAAATGACAAACTCACTGTCTTGGTTACTTTTCTTTCGTTTCTGAGACAAAATACCCAACACCCAAAATTAGGAAAGGAAAGGTTTATTTCTTACAGTTTGGAGGTTTCAGTTCATATCCAGCTGGCTCCAAAGCAGGGTGACGTGGCTGAGGGGGCAGCTGTTCATGGCAGCTCACAAGAGGCAAGAGCAAAACAGGGCAGAAGAGCAGCAAAAGAGACCGAAAACATGTCTTCTTCCCTCCCTTATATAGTATGCTGGCTCCACCCCTGGATGGGTGCAGCACTCACACCAATAATTCCAGCACTAATCCCAGTGCTAATCCCAGCACTAAACCCAGCACTACACAATCAATCACAAATGCTAGATTCAGCCACTTCCATGACTACATGAGGCTTGTGGGGAGCCACCTATATACAAACCATAACACTCACTGAGAGAAAAATGAGGGAAACACCATCCTTCACAATAGCATCTAGAAAAACGAAATACCTAGGAATCTAATGAAGAAAGTAGAAGACCTCTATATTGAAAACTACAGTACTCCGAAAAAGGAGGTTGAAGAGGATATTAGAAAATGGAAAGATAGCCCTTGCTCTTGGGTAGGAAGAACCAACATAGTGAAAATGACCATATTTCCAGAATTGTTATGCAGATTTAATGCAATTCCAATCAAAATTCCAACAGCAAATCTCACAGAATTAGAGAAAACAATCTTAGAGTACACTTGAAACCAGAAGAGGCCTGGAAAAGCAAAGGCAATTCTGGGCAACAAAGGCAACATGGAGGAACATCACAATCCCTGACTTGAAATTATACTACAAAGCTACTATGGTAAAAACAGCATGACACTGGCAAAAACCAACACCAACTAACCAAAAAACCAGACCTGAGGATCAGTGGAGCAGTTTAGAAGATGCAGAAACAACTCTAGACATATTTAGCCCCCTTGTCTTTGACAAAGGAGCCAAACACCTTCACTGGAAGAAAGATAGCCTCTTTAACAAATGGTGCTAGAAAAACTGGCTTTCCACATGCTGAAGATTAAAACTAGACCCATATCTTTCACCACACACTAAACTAAAATTGAAATGGATCAAAGATCTAAATATTAAAACAGAAATGTTAAATCTACTGGAAGATAGAGTAGGTAGAATTGTTGAAGACATTGGTATAGACAAAGACTTTGTGAACAAAACCCCAATCGCACAGGAACTTTCACAAAGGACCAACACCTGGATTTCATCTTATTAAAAAGCTTTTGCACAGCAAAAGAAATCACCAACAGAGTGAAGAAACAACCCACAGTGTGGGAAAATATTTTTGCCAGCAGTTCCTCAGACAAAAGTCTAATATCTACAATATATAAAGAACGCAAAAATTTCAGACCCCTCAAATTCAAAGACCCAATTCAAAAATGGGCATCTGAGATGAATACACACTTCCCAGATGAAGATGTACAAACAACATATAATTGCTAATAAATTTGCTAATAAATATATGAAAAAATGTTCAACGTCACAGGTCATTCAAGAGATGTAAATTAAAACAACACCCTGATTTCATCTCACCCCTGAAAGAATGACTACTATCAAGAAATCAACCAACAACAAGTGCTGGTGGGGCTGAGGGAAAAAAGGAACTCTTCTCCACTGTTGGTGGGAGTAGACTGGTGCCACCATTTGGAAGTCAATGTGGAGATTCCTCAAAAAAGTAGGACTAGAAGTTCCATTCGATCCAGGTATTCCCCTTCTTGGTATCTTCCTAAAAGTATTTGTAAGTATCATACCACAGTGATATATACATATGCATGTTTATAACAGCACATTTTGTAATAGCCTAATCTTGGAAACAACCCAACTGCCCATCAGCTGATGAATGGATAAAGATGTGTGTGGTTTTTTTTTTTTTAATGTAATGGAGTACTAGTCAGCCAAAAGAAGGATAAACTTGGTACGTTTTTAGATAAATGGATACACCTCAAGACCACACTCTTAGGGGATATAAATCAGACACACATGTGTAGATATTGCATTATTTCTCTGGTGTGAGAAACCAAAAGTTTAGATAAAAACCAAAATGTATAATAGACACTGTGTGTTAGGAAGAAAATGTTCGAATGAGAAGAGGCACAAGGGAGGGGAAAGGAGGAAGGGAAGGAAGGAAAAAGAGAAAAATGATAAAAGAAGAAAAAAATAGAAACAAAGCTTTTGCAAATAAGGAGGCGAAGAGGGATTGAAGGGAGCACAGGGGAATGATTAAAAAAAAGAATGAGGTTATATCATGCACAGGTATAAATTCACTATGATGAAAGTGATCATTATATATACCTGAAATGTACCAATAAACTTCGTAAAAAAATAAGTGCTGGTAGTTAGAATGTAGACATATCTTTTTGGAGGCCCCATTTTTCTAATCACATGTTATTTTAAGGATGAAGCAGTTTTGGTTTAGTTATTGGATACCTAAGGCAAATTAGTTTTCTACCATAGAGCCTTGCCTACTTCTTAAGGATAGTGGATTTTGAAAAACTTCACACTCAGTGACTGGGTATGGTCACACCCTGTAATCCCAGCAGTTGTGAGGCTGACTCAGGAGGATCACTGGGAGCTGGAGATCAGCCTGGGCTACACAGTGAATTTAAGGCCACCCTGAACTACATAGCAAGACCCTATCTCAAAAATAAATAAAATAAGATAAAATAAAATATCTTTATCAGAGTTATTACAGGGTTACCAGCTTCTGCTGACCTTACATTTCTATAACTAAAGGAAGCATTGAAGTCTGCTATTCCAGAAGAGCTTCTATTTTCAGAAGGGTATTACCAAACATAATGACATTATAACACTGCATCATAAAGTTGTAGCCCACTTTCCCATATTAAAGACATTAGAAACTGGACCCATGACATTATTCTACCAATGAGTTCAACTTGTCTCTTTCCCCCTTTAGCAATCATTTCTCCAAAGAAGAACAATAAAAACTGACTTAGGTTTCATCTTTTTTTATTATTCTCAACTCACTCTCATAGCCCCATTGTGGAGTGCAAGAGTGAGAAGGCTGAGACAAAGGAAGGTGCAGTGATATAAACACAGAGTCATAAAGTCTATGTGAAAGATTTCAACTCCCTTGTGAGGGGTTGCCAAGGAGGCTTCACCCTACTTCAGCTCAAAGATGGCTCTGTGTTCGTGGAGCTGGCCTCATAGGGATTCCTCACCAACTTGGCACACCGAAAAATCATCACTATTAGGAAGAGAAGCAGAAGAACAACAAAGGCAATGGCAAAACCTTTGTCCACATCAACACTGCTGGACAGACTCGAATCTTCCATGGGGACAGGCATGCAGCTTACTGTTTTGCAGCTGCAGCTAGCTTCTCATGTGTATCTTCAGATTTGTCATATTCCTAGACAAAAGAAGAGAAAACATGGGCTTAGCTTGTAGACTAAAACTTAATGGACAGAGGGCTGGGGATCTAGCTCAGTGGTCTAAGCGCCTGCCTGGCAAGCGCAAGGTTATGAGTTCAATCCCCGGTGCCGCAAAAAAAAAAAAATTAATGGACAGGTGCAAAAAACAAATCCTCTTTTGCAACCCAGAACTCATTGTTTGGTATGAGTTTTCATACATATAAGAAAGAATATTACCACCATGTACAGTGTTACGATCCTGTGATCCTGGGACTCTTGAGGTTGAGGCAACAGGAATGAAGCCTGGACTGTATAGTGAGACTCAACCTCAGAAAGCAAAGCAAAAACAAAAAATGATGATAACCTAATACAATTTAAAGTGACAGAAAGTGTTAATCATTGAGTTTTGTTCTGAGACTAAAGTTAATATAAAGCACAGGATATGAGCAAAATCTCAAAAAAGAAAAAACAAATGAAGAGAAAACAGGTTTATTAGTGTGTGTGTGTGTGTGTGTGTGTGTGTGTGTGTGTGTGTGTGTATTTCCTGATAACACTGTGTGGAAACCAAAAAGGAGCCAAGGATTGGAAAAAAATCATCAAGATTTGTTTTATTTTATTTTTTGGGTTTTGCTATGTAGTGCAGGTTGGCCTTAAATCTGCTTTATGTAGTCCGGGCTGGCCTCAAACTCACAGTAATCCTGCTGCCTCAGCCTCTGGTGTTTGGGATTACAGGCATGCACCACCAGGCCCAGCTCATCAAGATTTATGTAAGAAGCATTTATGAAACTTGGGAAAGCTAATACCGATGACTAAAAAGACTTGTATATACATAAAAGCATATGCTATCTGAAGACTTTCCCTATGGCAAAACATAAGGGCCATGGGTTTTTTTTTTTTCTCTTTTTAGATCTTTTTGAGACAAGGTCTCACTATGCAGTTTAAGCTGGCCTTGAGCTCACTTTGTAGCCCAGGCTGTCCTTGAACTTGCAACACTCTCCTGCCTCAGCCTCCCAAGTGCTGGGATTACAGGTGTGCACTATCATGCCTGGCTAGGATTATGTTTTTTTTTTGTTTGTTTAACTTCTTTTATTTTAAAGAGAATAAAACCAAACAAAATAAAACAGAATAAAGCCAATCAAAACAAACCAGTGTGACACAAAACTTCAAAACAATAGGAAATCAACAATGGTTACTATAGTGCCTCTCACCGTCTTCAAAATAGCTGGATACCTTCAGACATAGTAAAAATCAAACAAAACAGAACAGAATAGAACCAATAAAAACAAAACAATGAATGCAATAAAGGACTTCAAAAAGAAGATAATACTAAATCCCAAGCGGCTACTATAATATATCTTGTTATCTTTGAAATAGCTGCCCATGCCATCAGAGACGATAAAATCAAACAAAATAAAACCCAATCCAACAAAGCAATGAAAATGATACAGGACTTCAAACAAGACATAGAGAATTAACAATGGCTACCACCTTTAGAAGGAGATCCCCCATAGGTGCCACATTGCATATCGTCATCCTCTGAATAGATGCTCAGACTACCAGTTTTAGACCTGCAAAGTCAATGAACCAAACACCACAAGCATCAAATTATGTTTTGCCTCAATCGCTATCATCTCAGCCTGTGACTCTCCAGATCAGATGGCTGCTGTGGTGAGTGGGGGGTGGTTGGCCCCTCCTGCCTCCCAACCTGTGTACTGGAAGGGACTGGCATCTGGCTCTCCCCTCAGTGGCTCATGCATGGCACTGATTTGCAGGGAGGGCTTGCTTCTTGGTGACCTCTTGTTCTCTTCCCCGACAGTCTGTGAATGGCACTGACTCATGGGAAGAGGCTGGCATCCGGCTGTCCCCCCAGCAACCCACACATGGCACTGACCCACAGGGAGGGCGTGGTTTTTTTTTTTTTTTTTGTGGCACTGGGGATTGAACTCACGACCTCATGCTTGCCAGGCAGGTGCTTAGGCCACTGAGCTACATCCCCGGTCTGGGATGGCCTGCTTCTTGTTGACTTCTTGTTCACTTTCCCCACAGTTTTCACATGGTGCCAACTCACAGGTAAAAGCTGGTATCTGGTTCTACCCCCAGCAGCCCATGCATGATGCCAATTCGCAGGGAGGGCCTGCTTCTTGCTGACTTCTTGTTCGCTTTCCTCGTAGTCTGTGAATGGCACTGACTCATGGGAAGAGGCTGGCATCTGGCTCTCCCCCCAGCAGCCTGTCTGGTTTTGATGAGAGTCCCCCAAAGGTTCGTATATAAAGGTTTGGTTCCCAGGGTCATAGTATTTGGAGATGCTGTGGAGGTGAGGCCTAGTGGGAGGTTCTTAGGCTGTGGGGGGTCACACAGTGAACTACATAGCAAGACTATGAAAGGGACTGTGGGTCTCCCTCTCCCCTTTCTGTTTCCTGGCTTGAACTGTGAGCACATATCTGGTACAATCTCTTGCCATGATGTGCTACTTTCACTAGAGGGCCAAACAAACAGAGTCACCAAGTCCCAGACTGGAATTTCAGAACTGTAAGCCTCCCTTTACTTCATCAGTAGCCTATGTCCAGTATTTCATTATAGTAATGAAAAGCTGACCCATAGTGAATAAGTTTATGTAACCCAGAAATCAACTGGGGCTGCCTAGCCCTGCAAGATCCAGATAAAACTATCTTAAATATCTCAATTCTGAGTGAAGACCAAATCCCTCTCTAATATTTCTTGAAATTCCCAAATTTTTTTCCTGATCCCTATGTTTTACTGTGCTGTCATTCTCATATTGAAAAATCAGGTACATGCCAGAAAGAATTGATTTCCGGTATTAAAATTTAGTTCACCACAATGAGTCTGAAAAAGAATACAGTGGTAAGACATACTTCCCAACTTCAAAACTCATTACAAAGCTACAGAAATCAAAACAGTATGATACTGGGTAAACACAGACACATAGATTAATAGAATAGAACTGGAAGCCCAGAAATAAACCCATATTATTAATAACCAAGGAGTTTTCAAGAATAAGCTGCCAAGAACATTCAGTAGGAAAAGAAAATAAATGGTGGTGGGGCAACTAGACAGCCACATGTGAAAGAAGGAAGTTGGAACCTTTACTTTAGATCACATAGGAAAATTAAAAAATGGATGAAAGACCTAAATATAAGATCCAAAGCCATAAAACTCTTAAAAGAAAATATAGAGTAAGTAATTTTGACCCAGGATTTGGGAGAGAATTTTTTTTCTTCTGTACCAGGGATTGAACTCATGACCTTGTACTTGCCAGGCAAGCACTTATGCCACTGAGCTAAATCCCTGGCCCTTGGGAGAGAATTCTTAATCACTAAGAGATTATATCAAAATTTTAAGAGATTATACAAAAATCCAGGAGTTGTGGTGGACACCTGCAGTTCTAATACTCTTGGAGGCTAAGGCAGGAAGATTATAAATTGGAGCCTTGTCTAGGCAACTTAGCAAGATCCTGTCTCAAAACAAAAAATAATTTTTTAAAAAGGCTGGGGATATAACTCAGTGATAAAGTGCCCTTGGTTTCAAGCCCTAGTTCTGCAACAAACAAACAAGCAAACAAACCACCCAAAACATGAGCAACAAAAGAAAAAAGACAGGTAGAACACTTACCACTTATGTATGGGGGCTCTGTATTCAATACCTGGAAAAGAAAGAAAGAATGAAAGAAGGTAAGAGAAAAAGAGAAAAGAAAGAAAAAAAATTAGGAGTATAACTTGATGGCAGAGCTTGTGTCTGCCTTGTGAAGCCTAGGGTTCAATCTCCAATACCAAAAAATCCAAGACAACAACAAAAAACCCAAAAGAAAAAAAGAAAAAAAAAAGAGATAAGCTGGACAACACCAGAATTTAAAAGTTTCGTGTTTTAAAAAACATTATCCTGTAATCTCAGTCCTTGGAAGGCTGAGGCAGGAGGATCACCATGAGTTGGAGACCAGCCTGGGCTACATAGCAAGTGCAAGGCCAGTCAGAACTGCATAGCAAGACCCTGTATTAAAAACAAAAAAAAGCAAAACAAAGCAAAACCAAACCAAACCAAACCAAACCAAACGTTATCTAGAAATTGAAAAGACAATCTACAGAATGTGAGAAAATTTTGCAATTCATCTATCTGATAAATGACTTGTATCTAGAATATGTAAAGAATTCTCACAACTAAATAATAAAAAGATAATCAATTAAAAATTGGGCAAAGGATCTAAACAGAAATTTTTCTAAAGAAGGTATTGAAATGGTTATCAAGCACTTTAAAATACCCGGATCAGGTATTGATGCATGTCTGTAATCCTGGCACTTGGGAGGCTGAGACAGGAGGATCACCATGAGTTCGGGGCCAGTCTGGGCTACAGTATGTTCAAGACCAGCCTGAAATACATAGTGACACCTTGTCTCAAAAAATAAAACCAACCCAAAAAACTCAAATCACTTGTTATCAGGGAAATACAAATGAAAACTATGACACCACTGCATGCCCATATGATGCTTAAAATTAAAGAAGTAGGATC